>JAULKM010011532.1:0-14752 GCA_032355605.1 Rubia tinctorum
TCCATATCTGATTCTGCCTTGTATACCCTTTGTACTCAGTATATATATGAATACACACAGCCACAATTATTTGTGGGGTTTACATTCTATCACTAAATATAAACTAATATACATATAACAAAAATATCATATGAGATATTTTTAGATTTATCTTAACATCTATTTCTAAATATCAATTTTTTATGCGAAATTGTTATATTTAGATAGAGATATTGATGGTTAAATATGATCATTGAAAATCGTGAAAAAATGAATAGTCCAATAATCTTGGTACGGACGGAGTAAGTAGTTATTATAAACCGAATATAATGGGCTCTACGAATAAAAAGCTAGAACTATTCATCTGATCATGCTCCGTATGCAATGTGGACTTCATATAAACAATTACGATTTGAAATATGATACTAAAATAAAAGGATGGCAAATTTTTACACGATCATTAGCACGAGCATGCAATTCGGGAAATAAAGTCTTCCCCAACATCAACCTTTACAAACCCTTGGTTGTATTTCTGGATGCAAAATGCGTAATTTCCATTCTTCATCAATATCAACAAAACTATTGAATTTACTTCAATTGTACAACGTTACTCTTCCATCAAACAAGAAACTAAAAGTAAACGCATTAAAAAAAATGAACGGCATGGCCACGCATAAAGTAGTAATTTATGTTTGAGAAATGTATGAAAATAATTTCATGCATATTTTTAAAACGTCAAAATGACCCAAGACTCGTGAAAGAATCTAGGTGGCCAAGTGATTTCGACTTTAATTTTGGTATCAATTGGATATAATAGTAACATTCGACGAATACTTAGAATTATTTCATCACTTTTGAAAAACTCAACATTCTTTCGACACTTTCAAAAAAGTTCAAGATTGTTTTTTGAATTTTTCCCTTGATGTTTTCATTCCTTAAGTTTAGAGTTTGAATTTCATCGCAACATTAATCATGTCTTATTTTAATACATCTTGATAATTCACTTTACTTTTCTCCTTCCCGAATTCATGACACTAACTCAAGACATCCGTGTAATATGATGATGTCTTAAAATAAAAATTGAATTGAATTTAACTAGATTGAAATGCAAGTAACTGGCAAAGAACCAGCCATAAAGTCATATTTTCCATTCTATGTTTTTTAATTGAACTAAAATTAAATATAGCAAAAAATATGAATAATTGATCAAAATTAAATTTTAAATTATGAATTTTAAATTTTATCTAACTAAACAGAATTAAATTGAAGTGAGCAACAAATAAACTCGGATAACTTTACCTGAGTTTAAAATAACGTCACTCGCTGACTTCCTATCTGCGAGAGATTAAACCAAAGAATCAGGAAATCTAATTAACAACCCAGCAGCCTTAATAGAAGCAATTAACGTACAATAATCCAAAAAACATAAAGCCCAATTTTTTTGGATATTTATGTATTGAACCGCGTTGTACTTAATCACTGTTGCTTCCACTAATCTTAAAATTTGCAAAAATTCTTGTTCATTGAATCAGTGTCTGAATCCCGCCTTTTCCCAACAGTATATATACCCCAATTCCGTTAACTCCATTTTCCAACATCATTAATTATCATCTCTTAACCCTTAATTACCACGAATTAATCATCTGATGGGCGATCGGAGCGGCAGAAACAAGGGCCAAGACGGCGGCGGCCGCCAGGAGGAAGACGAGGTGCGCTACCGCGGAGTGCGGCGGCGCCCATCGGGAAAGTACGGGGCGGAGATACGCGACATCGGCAATGGCGGCGCCCGGATATGGCTCGGAACGTTCGCCACGGCGGAGGACGCCGCTAGGGCTTACGACAGAGCTGCACTCTCGACGAGGGGTTCAATGGCGGTCCTCAACTTCCCCGACGAGCACCCGGGTTTCCGTCCCGCGGTGGGGCCGTCTTCTACCGCCGCCGCCAGTGGCAGCGGCGGAGGCGGTGGCGGTGGCCGGGAGGTGATTGAGTTTGAGTACTTGGATGATCAGCTGCTGGAGGACATGCTCCAGTGTGAAGAGCCCAAGGGGAGTAGGAAGAAGTGAAATGACGCACGTGTTTTTTTATTGAATCATTAATGCGAATGGACTAATTATGAGTGATGAATGAATAATCTTTCGCTTAACTATGAACTAATGATTCTATAATAAGACTGTGTTTATAATAAGACTGTGTTTTTGGATTAATGTGGATTAATCCAATTATGTAGATTTGGTTTGGTTAATTGCTGCGTTTTGTTGGATGATTATGTGGCTCAGGTAGAGTCAATTAACTGTCGACGAACAGTCAATGACAAAGAAAGTAATCTGGCTTACTTTTTAAAGATCATGAGATTCATGACAAAGTGGGTATTTGTCTTTTGTGATTTGCCCTAAGTAATTAATTCTTAATTTGGATCATGTGCTGGGTACGTTACTTCGTACTACTTAAAAAAAAACAATAAAACGATGCACCTGGATCATGGGTTTTTTCCTTAGAGATGCCTCTCACTTGTTACACTCCAAATTTATCCTCTTCCCCGGTTTAAACTTCACACTATACTGTTGACACTGTTCACTGGTCAACTTTAACCCCAATATTTAAATAGATATAAGCAATACTATTATCATATGTGATATTGTTGAATTTGGCTTAACAAGTATTTTATAAATATCAACTTTTTATTTACCATTCACTAGTAGAAACAGGGGGTCATTAAAGGCGGTTCAAAGTCCTGGATAGCCGCTTTTAATGACACATGATTCCACTAGTGTATTATACGTAGTTAAACATATTAATGGTTAAACATGTTTTCTTGATAACCGTGAGAAATATTGTGTGAAATTTGACCTGAGATTGAGGGTTACGACATCCACCAAATATATTTAACTATAATTATTAGTTTTTATAAAATGTATATTATGATAAATTCAACAAATAACACACGAATTCAACAATATATCATGCAATACTATTGTTATTCATATATATTTTCAAATATGCTATCAAAAAACAAGAGTTCAAATAGAGGTGGGGCGGGGAGTAATACAAATACAAGAAAAGGTTTATCAATTTAAACATTATAAGATTTTTAAAAAAAATAGATGAAGGGACTTGATAGAAAAATATCAGAACTTTACTTAAAAATAATAAATGAATGAATCATATAAAAATTGCATAAATTGAAGGGTAAGTAATTTATCTTTTCGAGTAAGTCAATCCTTTTTCTCAAAAGGCGATCGCTGCTTGCCCTCAGCAGTCCACACCAGCCGACACCACAGCCATCATGTGGGAGGTAAGTCACGGTAGCCCAGCACCAGGAACACTAAGCTTGGCTCATACTCGGTGCCCACCAGGAAGCCCAAGCAGTCCCCTTGGCCCGAAGACCAAGCTTGGCTCAGAACATTCCCACACGGTGGCGGCCGAGCTTCGAACCTGGGTTTCCTCAAATTCTCACTTAGCTCCCAACCACTGGGGTACACCCGCGGGTGTAGTCGATCCTTTTTCTCGACTACATACTCCAGGTGCTGGGTTTCTGGGTTTTGTCATCTGATATGGGATGGTTTCAATCAAAGACGTGTAGTTGTAGTTGCTAGGTTTCTAGGTTTTGTCATATGGTAGTAAAGACATGTAGTTGCAGAGACGGTGGTTTTCCAGGGGTAGAGGTGAAAGGCATAATAGACATTTTCCCTTTTGAAAAAAATTCAAGTCATTTCTCTCTCTACAAAAATGGTTGGGACAGAGGGAGTTTCATTAATGCAAAACTCAGCAATAATGGGAAACCACTAGTGGAAGAATGACAATTAGCGGTTTCGTTAGACGGTGTTTTGCATAGAATCACTAGAATTATCTTCTAATGGAGGCTACGAATTCGGAATGGAATTTAAAATTGAACCTATATGTAAATCCAAATTCACAACGGTTCAAAACTAAACCGCCATGTAAAAGTCAATGTGAACATTCACATAATATTTCTTTTTGCCAAATTTAAATATTAATACTTTTCATTTGTTGTGTTTGAACGAAAATAAGAAATCAACTCCTTTATTTGCAAAAATTATCTCCTTTCTCTTTGATTATTTTCCTTTATCGAAATCAATTTTCAATCACAAATAAGAAATCAATTTCATTCTTAACATGTTTGAACACAAAGCATCAATTCTCTAAACTTCCTTTCATCGATTCCCCAAATTTCCAACTCAACATCTGAAATTGAATTTTGCTCCAAATCAAACCCCTTTTCTTCAAGTTTAATTCTCCGCTAATATTCTCCAACAACCATGGCCACTCGGGTGAAGATGTTAGGGTTCAAACAACCCAATTTCCGGTAAGTCCAATGGGAAGAAAATTGTAGATATGAGAATGTAGTATTTAATAGTGACGATTTTGATGTTCATGACACTATTGGTGATTGATATTGTTGAAATTGATCTTGTTGGACATGTTTATTGTAGTATCTGTTCAAACAACCGAATTTCTATTGATTAATTCTGGGAGCTAATGAACCGGCGGGTTGAAAAAGCGTCGTGCATCGCTTGGCAATACACGGCTCAACCAGGATGATGGTTCAAAACCACCGTAAAACAAGCACTTTCAACGTTTTAAATAGTACCTTTATGTGCACTAGTGCATTAGTAAGTCGTTTTTCGAGAAACTGTCATCATTGACAGGTTTCGATATCAGAATAGTTGTTGGATTCATATCATCGGTGAACCACAGATAAGTAAATGCGATCAATGGCACATAGATGATGGAACAACCATTGCTAAAATATTTTAGCATTGGAATGGTTGTCAGATCACTAGTTCAAGAATCATCTATGATGGATCCATTGCACAGTGGTTATGGATTTATTTTTCGTAACAGCTCTCAATCCTAGTTTAGAATTCGAAACATGTGTTCGGTAGTCAAATTGATGATAGTTGGTTCCAAAAATCTATTTCCGTCTCACATAGTATTATCAGCGGTGTCGATTAAATCGCCGTTAAAAGTTTCGTACGATGGCTTTCTTTGTTAGTTTAATGCATTTTTAGCGCAATTTCGACATCAAAATATGTGTTTGTAGTGCATTAAATTGGACAATGGTGATTGAGCCTCCATCTCTGAAACCCTACAAAATATGAACTAAAAGCTACTCTCAGAAGAAAGTTCTGAGGACGCTTCCAATGGATGAACAGGTAAATGCATTTTCGAGGGAGTTCCGACATTGAAAAATTTGTCTGGAGTGCAATAAAATAGATAACGATGGTTGAACTGCGATCTAAGAAACCAACAAAAATATGCATTAATTTACCATTTTAATACTTATGCTCATTATAACGTCTCACCTAAATACTCCCCCATCTCATTAAAAATGACGGAATTACTTTTAATTTTCTTTTTTATACGAGCTGATATGACAGGAAATAGGTATGAAAAAGTTTTAAAAAATTGGGAAAGCACTGGATTCAATCTGAATTGTTGAAGTTGAAGTTGAAGAGAAAATTGTATGAATTTAACAACATAATACTTTAGCATTTTAAGTAATTATAAAATCATGTTATTTTATTGGGAAGTATGAAAATTTGTGTCATTTTTATTGAGAAGGGTTATATACAATCCTCGAGTTGAATTTTAACTAAAAAGATAACTTACTCAAATAACATGATTAGAGATAATTCATTATAGAATTTTAACAATTAAGATAGCCTACTCAAAAGAGCGTCTTTTGTTATACTATCTAGCGATTAGATCAATCACTGAAAATATCATTTCTAAAATTTTCAACGCAAGATTATAATTATTTATATTTCAACATATATTTAAAAAAAATTTCAAAGTTATGGGAACCTCATTGCATTTATTGGAAACAAACATCAAATTATTCTATCAGTTATATTAAATATAAAATGACCCAGTCTAATTGTTAAACGGTTAATAACAGGTTTTTTTATTATCCTTACTCAAATAGCATAAATAGTGATGATTCATTATGAAGCCAGTGAATCTTAGGTTTTTTTATTCCGTTCACTTTGTTTTAATTTATTTTTATTCATTTCAATTTATTTTATTCAAGTTATTTTTCTGATAAATTTTAACTTAATTTACTTTTATTATTATTAATTTTAATATATATTTTTTTATCAGTTTAAATAAATTTAACTCAATTCAATTCAATTCAATTCAATTAGATATAGTAAAAACATAATTTCATTCTCTTACTAAGGTTCTCTTATTTTCATAGTACAAGAGATTTTTATAAAAGTTAATTTTCAGTTATAAAATGAAGGGAACATAATGTTCTAGATACAATCCATCCACTCCCGTAATTGGAGGCTGCAAGCTACGTAGGAACTCACACACTTGACCAGAAGTTCGGAACCGAAACTTCTACTAAAAGAGAATAAGATTATCTTTAAAAAAAACACAGAGAGAGAATAAGATTATGGTTATTTATATTTATAACCCTAATTTTTATGGTGAAAGTGTCAATATAACTCTGCAATATCAGAAACTGTAAAAATAACCCTAACTTATTACTGTATGTGTCAATCTAACCCTAACTTTTGAAAAAATTGTGCCGATATACCCAAATTCTATCTTTCCGGCGAAGAGAAAAAAGGAAATGACTAAAATACCCTTGAACTAAAATCTAAAAAAATTATGGCCGAAATACCCCTCAGAGTTATACAGGGTTATTTCAGCACATAGTCAATAAATTCAGGGTTATATCTGCACTTCCGATAGGAAGACAAGGTTATTTCAGCATATAGTCAATAAAGTCAGGGTTATATCTGAACTTCTGATATAAAGACAGTTATTTCAACACTTAGTCAATAAAGTCAGGGTTATATATGAACTTCCGATATAAAGACAGTTATTTCAACACTTAGTCAATAAAGTAAGGGTTATATTGCACTTCCAATATAAAGACATGGTTATTTCAGCACATAGTCAATAAAGTTAAGGTTATATCTGCACTTCAAATGTAAAAACAGGGTTATTTCAGCACACAGTCAATAAATTCAAGGTTATATTTGCACTTTCGATATAAAAGACAGGTTTATTTCAGCACATAGTTAATATGATGAAGACGCTTCTTCTTCCCTTCCTCACTTCTCACCGAACCCTAGTCGTGACATCTCCCCGTTTTAGTCGTTGTCATCGCCGGAAGCTCCCCTGTACTTCTTCATGGGCTACCTCATAATATAATTAAGGGTCGCTGCTTCCCCTGTAATTAAGGCATGCTGGTTTCCCTGTCAATTTCAGTACCTCACAGTACTTCCTATGTACTTTTAAAAAATTGAAACAGCCATACTTGAACTATTGTGTAAGGGCACTTCACCCAAAACAACATCAATGTCAATTTTAATCGTTGCCCAATTTTCCAAATTTTTTATTTGCTCCAAATCTGATCTAGGGCTCATATACGACCGAGAATTTTTTTTCCTGCGACGGAGAGTTGAAGTAGGGCCGTTGGATCTAGTATTCAAGGAGGAATAAACGAGAGAGCTTCGACCTGAAGAAAGCATGAAAAAGGGTGGATCGGGAAAAAACTCAGGGGAAGAATAGAAAATTCAAGAGGAATCTAGGAGAAAGGATAAATAAAGTAAGGGCCATGGACGTCATTTCACATTTTGTGACTTTATCCTTTTTTTAAAATAAGGGCAAAGCAATATTTTCACCTTAATCCGGTAATAAACTAGTTGACTAAAAAGTCAACGTGGTCAAGGGTTATTTGGCACTTTATGAGATTGCAGGGTTATATTGGCACTTTCAGCCTAAAGTCAGGGTCATTTTAGCACTTAGACCTTTTTTTTAATTCAAGGGAAAAATTGTATTTTCCTTAAAATCCGGCCATAAATCAGTTGACTAAAAAGTCAACGTGGTCAAGGGTTATTTTGGCACTTTCTGAGATTGCAGGGTTATATTGGCACTTTTTGCCTAAAGTCAGGGTCATTTAAGCACTTAACTCAAATATATTCATACCTGCAAAAATTTATGTTAAGAAAACGTACATCGGTACATATGTAAATAACACCGCTCTTTGTACCAGTGCCAAAATTTTCAACTTCCTTTTAAATAATTGCTCCGTACATGCCGACATTTAATTTAAAGCAGATGCTTGGAGCTTTTTTATATCAACTGTTACACCGGATATAATTATTTTGCACCGGTATTCCGAACGGTGATAGTTAACATGAACAAAATTAGCCACTAGAAAGATGTAATGAAATGTAAAAGAGAACATAGCACTTCGAGATGTGTCATTACTGTGTATGAAATTTGTTCTGTATACAAAATAATGTGGGCAAAAAATATTTAATGTTTTTCGGAGGTGTTTAAGTTGCCAAAACAAATTTTGGGGCCATACTACAATTCTTTGTAAGGTTGGGAATTCATTCAATGTATAATTTTGGAGCCATTCCGTACACATGGTCAGGACATGAATGATTGGGAATGATCTTATCACATTGAATTGAATTTGTGTGTCACCAATTTCTGATTTTGATGATTCCAAGAATCTTCGAGGGAGTTAACTGCAAAAAGTAAAAAGTTTACTCGAACCTCAAAATGGGAATCGGCTTGAACAAGCTGACTCTTCAAACCACCGGGAAGTAATTCCAAATTAGACCCTAAAGGAAATGAACGGCCTATGGTCGGAAACTGATGACCAATGATCTTTGGATTCCACATTTCCATCTTGAAGATAACCATCAATGTTTATTCCAGAACATGTGCTTGCACTTCTGCAAAATTGACCACGGAGGCACAAATAGTTCACCATTCACCATTAACTAATGAATGCAAATTTTGATATTTTTTGTGGTCACAGAGAGTATCGGTTGAGCAAAACATAGTTGGAGGACCTAATTGCAAAAAACTTATTTTGACAAGTTCTCACGTTGTAAAAACAGTGACGTTCTAATTATAACACTTTAATTTGAGTGTACAATATGAATGTGAAACCAGGGCCGTTCAATGATGGGCGAGGGTTGAACGTAATAGTTAGGAGTCATAATGCTAATATTGGAAATTATGATAAGAATCAAAATTATGATGAGAGCCATGCAATGAATTTATGCACCGGTCATGATGACTAATACTGGTGTAATAAATGAATTCCATTGCTTCCAAAGCTTAAAAATTCAATTTTTCACATAAATGAGAAGTTGGAAACTTTTAACACCGGTAATTTCTTTAAATGCACCACTTTCTTTGCCGGTGCTACACAATTGGTGAAGAATTCAAACTTTTCTCTCTGGATGTGTAAATATTGATTTAAAGCAGTTGCAAACAGTTGCTTTCTTTACAATTCATATACCAGTATGGACACTTTTGTACCGGTAATTCCACCGGTGCTAGGTACTTAAACCAAAATTTAAGGAAACTAGTCTCGGGTTTGACAAATTTCGATTTAAAGAAGATGCACGAAGCTTTGAACACCAGATTTGCACCGGTATAGCGACATTTCCACCGGTAACTTAACTTGTGCTAGGGACGAAAAAAATTAAAGGAAACTGGTCTCGGGTCTGACAGATTTTGATTTAAAACAGTTGCGCACAGCTTCTTTGAACACCATATTTGCATCGGTGTTGCGACATTTGTACCGGTACCTAAACCGGTGCTAGGGACTTAAGCAAAATTCATAGAAACTGGTCTCGAGTTTCACAGATTTCAATTTAAAGCAACTACCCGCAGCTGCTTGGAACACCGGATTTGCACCGGTATTGCAACATTTGCACCAATTTTAAAAAAAAGGCCAAACTAGGTTTCATCTACACCATTAATTTCTTTTGTTGATTGAATCTCAACCATTAAAACTTTACCTATATAAACTAGAACTTAAACCCTAAATTTAACCCACCCTCATTGCCCTCCCATTACCCTCCATCTTCCTCTTTTCCATTCTCTCCCTCCTCCCCCACCATCTCCAGGCTAATGTTAAGCCCTCCCCGACTAAATCTCCAGGATGCTACAAAGACCTCCCCAACGATGATAATGACGTTGATGTAGAATACCCTAGCCCTCTCAGACAATGACCCGACGCCGATCATTCCCGACTCAGATTTTGTTATTGTCTATGGAGAGAAACTTCAAAGGACAACTTGAACTAGAGTGGGTGAGCCTTTTTTCTTAGATTTTTGGAAGTTTTGTGTGATAAAAGTCTAATTGTATTTTTGTTTGATAGAGGTCTTGAATTTTTTGCTTTTTAAGGTTTGGCATAGCTCATTAAACAATTGTTTCTTTTATGTGTTCACCTAAATGATTAAAGTTTCCCTTTAGTTGTATGAAGTTATTGCTTTGGGGGTTAAACTAGAATGAAGAAGTAGTTTCATATTCGGAAGATTTTTATGGTGATGATGCCATTAGTTTGAGTAATGAAGTGAAAATAATCATGGACAAGTAAGGGGTGTTATGTGCGAGTTTCAGGCAACCAAACCCGCTGCACAGTGAATGAGTATTTGGTGTCCTCCCCGAAATGGAAGTAGTTTGTGCTAAGTGTGATATTAGTTAGTATGTGCCTATTTACTAATCGTTTGAGTGGATTTATCTTGTACACAACCTTTTAGTGTGCTTCTTCTTACAAGTAACTCATTATGTGATTTTCTTAGCTGTCTGGTTCTTTTAGTTCTACTGGGTTTTGGTTTCTATTAATGGAGAGAACCAGAAAAGTGCGAAGAATATTTGGCATAGAAGTAATAGCTTGGATTTTCTTAGAAATTACGACTCTTCTCCCACAATTTTTGTGATCCTTTCTCTTTTTGTTTGACAGAGTTGACAGTTTCCAAAACATAGAGGCAAAGAAATTACTTGACTTTTAAAGGGACAAGTAGAAAACCTGGAATCATGTTTAATTGTAATTTGGACAGTATTAAAAAATATGAGTAGGTTAATTGTAGTTACCCTTTTTATAAGATTGAACAACTCTTGAAAATAAGTAATAGGTTATGTTTATCCTTCCAAATATTTTCAGTTGTTCTAGTTAGACTCTAATCACAAGTTTAGAGAGTTTCTTGGATAAGTGTAAGAAAAATGATGAACTTATAACATATGGAGCCATGGTATGCTCTCTAGATGTCGAAAACCTTATGAATTTTTATCAACAAGATCCTAATAAGTAGTCAGCAAATATAAATTTCATCCTTCAAAGTTTGTTATTTAATTGCATTAACTTTGAGAACTTCCAAGTTTTTGCGCTCAGAGATTTGGAAAACTATATCTCATTCAATCCTGACCCACACCATCCTCTCTGCATGGGTGTTTGTGTGAGGTTTTGTTCATTTTATGAATTTTGGATTTTTATTCACTACTGCAGATTTATTCTATACTATTAATTGCCTCAAACAATTTCAATGTCATTGTTGATGATAGTGTGTGTGTTTTGGTAATGGATTCTATCGTATTGTATAAATATTGAGTATACAAGTTTTTTTGGGAAAAAAGATTATTGTTAAAGTGTATTGTTGTGTATTTAAGACGTGGCCACTGTGCTTTCACTGTGATTGATGTTTGTTTGGAACGTTGACTTTAGGATGAACTAGATTAAGGTTTACAGGACTCTTTTGCTTTTTTGGATGATTTCAAGGTTGATGCTTATGCCTAATTTGGGGTGAAATTTGATTTTTCCATGGTGTATTGGTTGCTCTCTATCCATGGAGTGCCCTGTCACTAATTAACGCTTTTTCCATTATAGAAAGTGCAGTATCATTTGCAGAACTCTTTCATTTAAAATGTGGATATTTTGCAGTATATGAGCACCAAGTAAACATGGTGTATTTAACATTAAATTCTTAACATGGTGTTTTAAACATTAAAACAAAGTTAATGTTAAATACATAGTTAAAATATGGTTATACACACCATGTTTCCTTGGTGCTTAAAAACTGCAAAAATTCAACATTTTAAATTGTGTTCTTCAACAAATTGTAACTGTGCAAAAACTTTATAGAATAAGCATTAGTTGGAGGGCACTGCATGCCAACCCATTACCACTATTTTGAATTTGAAGCTGTCTTCTTCTTTAATTTTAATCTTGAATTTTAAACGTGTCTTCCAAACGATTCAAGACTTATGTGGATCTTGTGTATTTCAAATGTATTTAATTTCGGACATCTTTACTTCTTCTTTTTTCCTAAAGTTATCATATGAATAAATTCTTTTTTCCCCACTTTTTTAGATTTTTTCTTTTTCAAATTTCCTTGCTAAACATTAATTTAAGTTTTAAAATCTGTATTCTTGTTTCTTCAAGGTATTACGATCAATAAATTTCATAATATGTTATTGTTATTCCCTCGAACAACTTGACATTTTAATTTACTTTCATGAAATGCTTGCCTGCATGTTCCAAAAGTAGAAGAGGAAGATGAAACCAAGTCCCGACTACAATATCTTCGAGGTAAAACTCAATTGGAACAAACTTACTAATTCTTAATTACTACCATCAAAACTGTAAATGTCAAAGAAAATTTTCTAGAGGCTAACATTATACCTATGTATATCACAGATCTTCTCAGAGGGCCAAGGATCATACCATATTTACGAAATACAACATGTGGCTGAGAGATGGTGCGGGGCGTGGATCAATGAGTATCAGCAACTGGAAAATACTTCGTTACAACTGCTGGATGACAAGAACCACATCATAGGTTGATTATTCAGTTACTATGAATGCAAATATTTATTTCGTGTGCTCGGTTAAACGTCCAATTCTTTTACAAATTTTCTGGTTTTTCAAATTTTAGTGCATTCAACGTTCTTAGACATTAAGATTAATTCATGAGTCTTGGGATCAATACATTATTACATTTGTAGCTGCTTACAATTTAATGGTATCAATTTATAGTAGATTCACTTTTTCTTCCTGTAGTATTCTAGATTAACTTTTTCTGCCAGTGTATTTCCTGGAAAATAATCCGGGTGGACCCACAAGGAAATAAATAGGTCATTGCAAATATTATTACAAATATGCACCGGTATATGTCAAGGATACCGGTGAAAAAAAAGGCAACGTACCGGTGTAAATTCAAATCTATAAAACTGAAAATTTGAAACAACTACCAGTGTAAAGGCAACCAACTATATCACAATCTGCCTGTGTACATTCCTGACACTGGTGTAAGTGTATTTCACAGTAATACCTTGGTATTCAACCCAATATCGGTGCAAATGTCCATTACAAATGTACATTGATATTATTCACATTACCGGTGCAATTGTGAATGTGCCCCCACAAATTGCCACATAACTACATCGGTATTTAAATTTTACACTGATAAATAATTTTGCGGTTCCTCATTTTACATAGTGTAATTACATTTCAAGCACCGGTACATTAAACCGGTGCGTAAAGTATACACCGGTATTCTCTTACAGTTGCATTTGTAACAACCAAGTACACCAAAATACTTAGGCACCGGTATTCCTTGGGGTTATTTTACCTGTGCAATTGCGGGAAAATACCAGTGCAATTGACCTTGTGTTGTAGTTGTGTAATTAGAGCGTTCGATATCATGAAGTCGCAAATGACTGTACATGTCTTGTCCTTTTGGCCAATGGTAACGGAAAGTTGTATGTTCCCCAGAGGCCACTCGGACTTCCCTGGGAAACTAACTAGTGATGGAGTTTCTTTCTTCAGGTCTTCATTTTTAAATCCAAACTTGTCGAAGCACTTGATGAACATTATTTATACTGCACTCCAGTCGTGTACTAAGACCTAGCGCACTTCATAATTGAATATTTTTGTTGTTATTACTAGAAGATCGTTGTGTGATGATAGGCTTAGGATTGCATGCTCTTCGCTGAATGTGATTGCCTCATTCACTTGCATTCTCTATCTACATATTCCTTTGATGGTAAGTACCTTGATTTTTCTTTCAAGGCGTTGTTAGACATAGGCTTGGTTGATTTATAGATTGCGAATGTCAAACTGTCTGGAATGTTGTGTTCCATGTTTTCTCCCCTTTCAATTACTGCAACCATTTTTTTCCTTTGCCTGACTCTTGGTCATGCTTGAATTCCTTTCAGCGCCATAATTCTGGTATCCCACAGACTATTATTCTTTCTTATATTGCATGAGTTGTCCTTGGAAGATTAAGTCATTTGTCTGTCTCCAGATGTCACTGTACCAGTCTGTGTCATGACCATGGTCTCCGTGGAAGTTACCGAAGTAGTCCTTAGACCTCTCGTCCGCTAGAGCCCAGAGCATTTGTTGTTCCTTGAACATCTCCTTGTGGTTCTGCCATTTCTTTTGAAGATTTGGTCAAGGGTAATTCGGGGAACAGTGAGTTGTCAAATGCCAGCTCTCTCTATTTCTCTATAGTGAGCGTGTTTCCTCTCAATTTCTTTATCACATCTCTTCCTTGGGTGTTATCTCTAGGTCTCTTCGCCTCTTTCATTCTCTGACTTATTATTGTTGGCCTCTTCAATGTGGATGAACTTTTCTAAGGTCTTCTGAAGATATGTTAGGATATCCGGCATGTCTTCTGTGAGCTTCTCGTAGAATTCTATTTACCCATGCCATTCATAAATGCTCCTTGTGACATTTGATATGTGAGGTCCTTTACTTCTTAGCTTTCAGAAATGAAATGGTCGTGGAATTTTTGCAATGCTTTCACCGCTTCGTTGGGCATGTTCATCTTTGCGAATGACTTAATGATTTTTTTTTGGGTAAAACCTTCCCTTTAATTGATCTGCAAGTTGGTCCCAGAAAATTCATGCCAAATTATTGCATTTCCTGCCAGAAAGATAGGGGAGGCTTTACACACCAACTGGATAGGTGCATTATGAAATCTCG
>JAULKM010011540.1:0-14752 GCA_032355605.1 Rubia tinctorum
GGGGAAGTCATGGATTCCGGTGGCTCCGAGACCTAAATTTCGGGCCACCGGATCTTAGGGGAGGCGCCAGCACCCCCTCTCTCCACCTGGTTTCGCCCATGGCTCCTGCTCTGCGTGTAGGAGTGTTCAAATTACCCGACCCGACCTATTTTGACCCGACCCATATGGGTCGAGTCGGGTCATTGTTCCATGTGGGTCGGTAAAAAATGGGTCTGGTCAAAATGGGTCGGGTCGGATTTTGACCCAAATCGGCCCGTTTTGATCTATTTGCAATTTTACCCCATTTTCTTGAAAAATATTCATAAAAAAGAATTAGTTAAATACAATATACCCACCCTTAATTCATAAACAAGTTTAACATTTTTGATTTTTTTATAAAACTAAAAATAATTTTGTAAAACTACTAGTAATTATAAATAATATATTTATGAAATATATTCTTAATTATATAAATAAATTTTAGTAAAATTATGTTTTTAAATGAAATATTAAAAAGTATTATAAATAAGTAAAATGAAAATAATTGTATTTTTCTTTATTAAGTGAATAATATATAATTAAATATTCTTATTTTTAAATTATATAAAAATAAATAATAATTTTATTTATTATTTAAATATTCTTACATTTAAAAATAATATATTTTATTTAAATACATTATAAAAAGCAACCATTTAAATATGATTTGGGTCGACCCATGACCCAGTCCGACCAGACCCGACCCTACCCTAAATTATGGGAATTTTGACTCGACCCGACCCGACCCAACCCATTTGTCCCAAAATTTTGGGTAAATTTGGGCCGGGACTGCTGACCCACCCTGACCCATGAACACCCTACCTGCGTCCCTGCTCGAGAGCTTGAAGCAGCGCATGATGATAAACAAGACTCAAATCACTCAAATAGTACAAAGCCGCTCACGAGGCAAAAAAGCAGACTATGATAAACCATTTCCAGAAACTAGGAAAGTCGCCAAATGTGCTGGAACCGAGGCGAAGTCATGCCCTAACATAACCGTCGACACGGACCTCACATGCTTGTTGATGGCGCGCTAGGGTTAGGATTCGCATTCATGGAGACATGAGATCAATGCGGCGGAAAGTGAATGCATGACGTGCATGGAAAGTTTGGTCATACATAGAAAGTTTGTGCATGGAAGAGATTTGTGCATGATCACTTGCATGAAAAATTCAAGATTCTTGCTGATTTGATTGACATCGTTTTGGGTTGATTAAAGATTTGGGTTTAACATATACTCCTTATTCCTATAGTTGCTTTCCTTATTAGTGTTTTATTTGTTTCCAGTTTTAAACCTTTTCCATATTTTCTTTGTTTACTCGACCACTATAAGGTTGTGAGCATTGATGTACTTGAGCAGTGATTAAGAAAATAAAAGTTGACAATATTGTTGCATTTTTTTGCGTTTCTTTCTTTTCGATAAACTCTCGCTACATCAGTTGGTATCAGAGCGCCAATCCGACCCCTTCCATGGCTCATAGAAATTGACGTGGAGCAGTTCTGGAGGCTGATTTGGCTAACGTTTATCGACGTGAAGAATTCGCCGGTGTTCATAAACGGTGGACACACTCACCGAGGTGATGGAGACACTTCTTCAACAACGTCCAGCGATCCCCGTTGCTCGTGGTGGAGTCAAAAACAACGACGATGACCCTTTTGCACCATTCGCCGATGCTCCGCGCCCAATAAGGCCAACCGCGGATCCATTCGAGAACGACACACGTTGAAAGTCGGCGTTCCACATGGAAATTCGTGAATTTCATGGAAACGTGAATGCGGAGGAGTTTTTAGATTGGATTGTTACTGTGGAGGAAGTGCTAGACTTCAAGGCGGTTTCCAAAGCTTGTCGCACACCTCTTATCACCACCAAGTTCCATGGTCGAGCTGCCGCTTGGTGGACGCAGACAAAGAACTGGCATGCTCGAATGGGGAAAGCGAAAATTGCATCATGCGACAAATTGAAGAAGCATATGAAGGCCGTGTTTCTCCCGCACAATCACGCCCGTACCCTTTACTAACGCTTACAAAAACTCCGGCAAGGCACGAAATTCATGAACGATTATTCTACTGAGTTTTTCATGCTTCTTTCTCGGAATGACATCACAGAGACCGAAGAACAAATATTTTCTCACTACATCAGAGGATTATGCGTCGTGATCCAAGATGTCTTGAATATGTTCGATCCACTCACGGTGGCTGAAGCCCACCAACGGGCCATTTCCATTGAGCGCCAACAGTCAAGACACGATTTAATTTGCCCGAGACAACCCCGACGAACCATGGCGCAAACCCAGTTGCATCTACAACCTTGCCTAGCGCTCCAACAACAACCCCGCCAAACATAGGGGGTGGAATCTGTTGTTTTGGTTGTGGTGAACCGGGACACCGTCGCAATACTTGTCCAAAGAACAACCGACCCGGGTTATTCAGCGACGATGCAGAGGAAATATTTGGCGAACCAATTTATGAAGATGATATTGAAGCCAATGATGATGTCGAGGAAGTTGTGGGCTATACGGGTCACACTCTAGTGGTCTGACGGAGCTTACTCTCTCCCCCAAGTCGCAATGATGGTTGGCTCCGAAATAATATTTTCCAATCATCTTGCACCATTGGCGACAAGGTGTGCCGTTTTGTCATCGATTCCGGGAGTTGTGAAAATGTCGTAACCGAGGAAGTTGTCACTAAATTGGGCCTCACTCCGGAGAAGCACCCAAAGCCTTATAAGCTCGCTTGGCTCTGAACTGGTATCGATGTCACCATCTTGAAATGAGTCTTGGTGAGTTTTTCCATTGGAACTATGTATAAGGATACTATTACATACGATATAGTTTCAATGGATGTTTGTTACTTGTTGCTTGGTAGACCTTGGAAATTTGACTGACACGCGAGACACAACTGTCTCACCAACACTTATAGCTTTCTCTTCGGCGGAAAGAAAATTGTGCTCTTACCGTCCAATCCCTCGACAACCCCGTGTCGCCGACCCGCTACCACACTACTCTCTCGGGCTGATTTTGAAGAAGAAATGACTGTGACAGGTGTTGCATTCATCTTCCTCGGCAAACCCACTTCAACCGTTCCCCTGGTCCCGAATGCGGCCCGACCACTCCTTGAGAAGTTTCACGATGTCTTCCTATCCGCGCTTCCGGACACACTGGCCATACTCCGGGGCATACAACCCTGGATTGATCTTACGCTTGATGCAGCTTTGCCAAACCGAGCCCACTATCATATGAGCCCGGCTGAACACGAGGACTTACGGCGCCAAGTTGGGGAGCTCCTTCAAAAAGGCCACATTCACGAGAGCCTAAGCCCTAGCGCGGTTCCCGCACTTCTCACCTCGAAGAAAGATGGAACTTGGTATATGTGCGTGGATAGTCTAGCCATCAATAAGATCATGGTCCGCTACCGCTTTCTTATCCCACTGCTTGACGATCTCCTCAGTCAATTGAGTGGTGCGCGCATTTTTAGCAAGTTGGATTTGAAGAATGAGTACCACCAAATCCGCATTCGACCCGACGATGAGTGGAAGATCGCTTTCAAGACTCGCCAGGGTCTCTATGAATGACTTGTCATGCCATTCAGACTCTCCAATGCGCCGAGCACTTTTATGCGAGTCATGAACCAAGCACTCCACCCATTTATCGGTAAATTCATTATTTTTTATTTTGATAATGTTTTGATTTATAGTGCTAACCCCAAGGACCACGTACAACACCTCCGGGAGGTTCTCACGATTTTTCGTAGCCATGCCTTTTAAGCCGTCTCAGCAAAGTGTGTCTTCCACACCGACAGAGTTGAGTTCCTCAGTTACGTAATCTCCGCCGACGGGATTAGTGTGACCAATTCTAAGGTCCAAGCCATGTCATCTTGGCCGACCCCGAGCACAGTAACCGAAGTTCGAAGCTTCCACGGTCTCGCCTCGTTTTACCACCATTTTTTTCCACATTTTAGTTCAATAATAACACTTATCCTTGAGTGCATTAAATCAGGACGTTTCAATTGGTTTTCTCACGCTGCTGATTCTTTTGAATTGATTAAGACCAAGCTCATATCGGCTCTAATTCTTGTGCTTCCATATTTTGCACAACCATTCTTGCTCCAATTTGATGCTTTTAAAGTTGGCATCGACGCCATCCTTTGTCAAGGGAATCGACCGGTTGCATACTTTAGTGAGAAACTCACCGATCCAAAATCATGCTACAACACTTATGACGTGGAGTTCTATGCTATTGTTCAGGCGATACATCATTGGTTTCACTACCTTTTCCACAAGTAGTTTGTGCTCTATACTAATCACGATGCGCTTAAACACCTTGACACTTAAGACAAGGTATCTCATCACGCTTCTTGGATCACATTTTTGCAATAATTTATATTTTCCATTAAGCACAAGGCCAGGGTTCTTAACATCATGGCTGATGCCTTTAGCCACCGACATGCATTTCTTACCTAGCTCCGAGTTGAAACTCCGGGTTTTGATGCTTCGGCCGAGCATTATAATTCGAATCCTTTCTTTGCTGCGGTTATCGAGCGTCTTAATGCGGGCTAGCAATTGGACTTCTCATTGTTGGTGGGCTTTCTATTTTTTGCGATAAATTATGCATTCCGGATGGGAGCATGCAGCTAAAAATTATTCGGGATCTTCACAACGAAGGGCATGTTGGGCTTGACCTCACTATCCATCTCATGGTGTCTTCATATTTTTTGCCCTCCATGCGGAAGAAAGTGGCACGTTTCGTGGACCGATGTCACATTTGTCACATCGCCAAGGACGAAGCCACTAATGCTGGAATGTACATGCCTTTGCCGATTCCAACACAACCATGGGTTGATATTAGTATGGATTTTGTACTCGGTCTTCCCCGCATGGTACGTGGTAATGATTCCATTTTTGTTACCGTGGATAGTTTCTCAAAGATGGCTCACTTTATCCCTTGCAAGAAGACTTCTGATGCCGTCCACATGGCTGGGTTATTTTTCCGTGAGATTTACCGGATCCATGGTCTTCCTTCGCCCATCATGTCAGACCGCAACACCCACTTTTGAGCCATTTTTGGTGGAGTCGTTGGCTCTTGGAGAACACACAGCTCAATTTTAGTAGTGCGTACAACCCCCAAACCGATGGCCAAACTGAAGTCGTGAACCGTTCCCTTGGGAACCTTTTGCATTGTCTCACCGAGGAGGCTATCTGGATATAGGATTTGAAGCTTTGCCAAGCGGAGTTCGCTCACAACCACTCCGTCAACCGGAGTACTGGTCTTAGTCTATTCCGAGTTATGTATGGCGTTATTCCACGCTGCCCCTTGGACCTTGCATCGGTTTCCACCCCTAACCGGCCTCACGGAGATGCAACAGACTTCATCACGCAGCTCCAAGACATCCACTGTTAAACTGTAACGATTCTCCAAGTCACGAATGAGACGTATAACCTTTCCGCTGATGTCAAGCGTCACCCGGTTGAGTTTGAGATCAGGGATTTCATGTGGGCCGTCCTTACCAAAGATCGTGTCCCAGCACATGAGTACAATAAGCTCAAGCCAAAGACTATCCGTCCCGTGAAAATCATAGAGAAGATAAATTCGAACGCTTACCACTTGAAGCTCCCAAGACATATTTGCACGACGGATGTTTTTAACGTCAAGCATCTCCATCTTTAGACGGGCAACAATTCCGATGACGACGTTGGAGAAAATTCAGGGATGAATTTTTCTGATCCTCGGGAGAATGTTGGGTCGGTAGGGTTAGGGTTCGCATTCATGGAGACATGGGATCAACGCGGCGGAAAGTGAAAGCATGGCGTGCATTAAAGGTTGGTTGTGCAAGGAAAGTTTGTGCAGGAAGAGATTTGTGCATTGAAAGTTTGTGCATGGAAGAGATTTGTGCACGATCACTTGCATGAAAAATTCAACATATTCTTGCGGATTTGATTGGCATATTTTTGGGTTGATTGAAGATTTTGGTTTCAACATATATTCCTTTAGTTGTTTTCCTTATTTGCTTCAATTTTAGTGTTTTATTTGTTTTCAATTTTAAACTCTTTACATCTTTTCTTTGTTTGCTTGACCACAATAAGGTTGGGAGTATTGATGTACTTAAGCAGTGATTAAGAAAATAAAAGCCGACAGTATTGCTGCATTTTCTTGCGTTTCTTTCTTTCCGATAAACTCTCGCTACATCACTTGTACACCACCTCACAGACTTGTACTCGTGGAGGGATGTCGGTAAGTACGTAGGGCTCATCGAATATTGTTTCCATCTCCATCCCGAACAAGGCATGCATCAATTTTTTTTGAGCTAGTCCAAAACAAATCGAGATACAGAAAAACAAAGCAACCATAGAATAGTTGCAGGATTTTCTCGCGCAAGTTTTGTCTGTGTTCTGCAATAACGCTGATGACGATGGTAAAGGCCAAAAACTCAAAATAATTATCTCAGCTCATTCCTAATGTTTTCTTGCTATTTCAATTACTTAATCCGGAGTAGTATAATCATGAGGTTTGGAGAAGATTCTTCGTTGTCCCTCGAGGGAAGCTGTCGTCTTCGAGAGCTTACCCCTCGAAGCCTTGTCCATCGATGAACTCGAAAGCTTTGCCCCTGAGAGAAATTGTGGTTTGTGTTTATGAGAGAAATTATTGAAGCAATGATTGGCCATGCTGATATTTCAACTTTTATGTTGAAACATCTTTCTGATAGTCGTATCCAGAAGTTTAGTGACATACATCTACCATATTGGGAATGTTGGAACCTTTGATTTTGAGAGATGAATTTTGGTAAGTTTGCCTTGCCTCTTTCTGCTTGTTTTCCATTTTTCTCAAGTCTGGCATTTTATTTATGTTCTTTGGAATAGAGAAACTCCCTTGCCTTCGCTTATGAGGCTTCTTTTTTCCATAGCCTTCATTGTGAAATTTCTTCAAAACATGGAATGGAGAGGGAATTACTTAATACTGAGTGATGGATTGTGTGTGATCGTCCCTCGAGAGCTTATACCTCGAGAACTTATCCCTCCAAAGCTTGTCCGTCGAAGAGTTCATCCATCAAGAGGAGTTGAAATTATCCGTGACCTTCCACCCCTCATTCATCGGTGAGGGCTTCATCCCTCAAGCTCAGCCATGGAGCTCATCGGCGGTATCCAAGAATGTGCCTAGTGGTAGCTTGAATGGATTCTGAAAGCTATAACCTATAAGATCATGGCTTGTCCTATACGCCAAATTTGGGACTTAGATGAGGATTGTTGTTGAACATAATAGAATATTAAATAAATTAGAATCAGGTTAAGAAAAAAATACCCTTTCTGATTGGTTTTGTATTATATCATTTTCCATATCTGATTCTGCCTTGTATACCCTTTGTAATCGCTATATATATAAATACATACAGTCACAATTATTTGTAAATTTTACATTCTATCATAGTATCATTCAGGTTTCTCTAAAAATTCTCTGGCTTTTCCCAAAAAATTTCTTCTCTCTCTTTGCATTTTTTCTAATCGTCGACCGTGCCCCCCGGCCTTCCATCGCTGATCTCCGCTGTTGCACAACCAGCTCACCGGAATCGGCCAATCGGTCCCCATTCCGCTTTCGTACACACCTCTACGTGTTGCCTCACCGGATCCCACACGCCGCCGCCTTCGAGCCCGTGCTGCACTCGCTGCTCCGTTCTTACACAACAGTTAAATCAGTCGTCCACTTCCATTCACAAGCTTGCTGTGTGTTTCGTGCAATTTAATTTTTCTATTGTGCCTGGATCTGTTCCCTATGATGACCATTATGCTTCCTTCGTTGATCAACTGCATCACCATTAAGCTTGATGGTTCTAACTGCTCTCACTGGCGTACTTAGATTACCTCCGTTTTACGAACTATCAAATTAATTGGCTATGTTGATGGCTCGATTAAGTGTCCTCCGACACCTGCGAGTTCATCCTCCGATGAATCCGATGACTAGGCTTCTGAGGAGATTGATCCTCATGATGTTTGGATTCAGACAGATCAGCTTGTCCAAGCTACTTTTTTGTATCCCTCAATCCTTCTGCAATGTCGGCAGTTGACGGTATGGTCACTGCTGCTCAGATATGGGATATGCTTTAGCCACTAAATATCATAATAATTCTCGCGCTCGTCGTCTCTATCTCCGTGATAATTTATATGGAGTTTGTCAAGAAGATCAGTCTGTTCAGGAATATTATGCTCGTTTTAAAGATATTTTTAATGAATTACGTGTTCTTGGTCATCCTCTTAATGATGAGGATATTGCTGTTGTGTTTTATCGTGGCTTGAATGATAAACTTTCCCAGTTTTCTTCTGCTAAAATGGTGAAAGATCCTTTACCACTTTTGTATACCATTGTTGCTGATGTTGAGGCTTTAGAGTTTTCACTCAAAGCTTGCTTGTCTACCTCTGGACCAGTACCTTCTCTTTTTGTTGCTTCTCAACAGGGATTCTAACAGGCCAACCGCAGCAGGGTAGGCCGCAGTTTTGGGCGAGGGAGAGGTGGCTAAGGTCGTGGCCACGGATGGGGCGGCGGTCAGACTCTGTCTCCGGTCGACGGTGGCGCCCCACATCGAGCGGGCGACCCACTTACTTTTGTCTGTGGTGTCATCGCCCAGGTCTTCTTGCTGAATTTTGTTACAAACTGTCACATGTTACTCGCGATGATGTTGCAAACTCCGCAGATACAACTCAGCCACATTATCAGCAACTGAATACCACTCCTGATTGGTACATGGACTCTAGTGCTACCAATCACATAAATGCTTATGCTTCCAACCTGGATAGCGTAGCTCCTTATAACTTTAAACATCGTGTTTATTTTGGCAATGGTTCTTATTTGCATGTTTCTCATGTTGAAAATTCCAAATTTCTGATTCACTCACTTTATCTGATGTCTTGGTTTTTCCGAATATCACCAAGAATTTGTTGTCTATTGCCAAGTTAACAAGGGATCTAAATGTTTTGTTTGTTTTGATCCACTTCCTTCACCAAGGTTACCAAGGAGCTTGTGGGCCGAAGACACAGTGAGGGAGGTCTCTACATTTTAGATTATGGTGCCGCTGCTTTAGTTTCATTTGTTAAATCAAATAAAGCAAATGCCTCATTTGAGTTATGGCATAGTCAGTTAGGACATGTTCCTTTTTATGTTATTTCATCTTTAAATAAAACTAGTTGTTTGTCAGTCACTAGTTTGCTACCTAAGCCTCATTTATGTACCTCTTGTGAGATGGCTAAAGACAAGCGTCTTTCTTTTAATGATAATTTAAAATGTGCACCACGCATTCTTAATTTAGTTCATTGTGATCTTTGGGGATCCTCACATGTTGTCTTTCGTGTTGGGTACCTTTATTATGTTATTTAAAGCTTTTGTTGAGAATCAGTTCTCTACCACTATTTAAATTTTTTAGAGTGATGGTGGAATTGAGTTTGTGAATCATCGCACGGGGACTCATTTTGCGTCTAAGGACATTCATCATCGGCTTTCATGCCCTTACACCCCAAAGCAAAATGGTCGTGCAGAGAGGAAGCATCATCATATTACAGAGACTGGTTTATCCATGCTCAATTACTCTGGCCTTCATCATTCTTTCTAGTATGCTGATTTTTCCACACCTGTCTACATTATCAATAGACTACCCACTCCAATTTTATCTGGTCAGTCTCCTCTCTCCTTTAATTTTGGTACTACGCCAGACTACTCCAATTTTCATCCTTTTGATTGTCGTGTTTTCCCCTATTTGAGGCCCTATGCTACGTATAAATTGGCCCGTCGGAGCATGTCCTGTATGTTTTTGGGGTACAGTTCCCAGTACAAGGCCTATCAATGTCTTGATCCTCATACCAAAGAAGGAGTACATCACTCGCCATGCTCGGTTTGATGAGTCATTTTTTCTGGCTTTACGTACTGGTACTGTTACAAATTCTTCTTCACTGGATGTTTCAACTTTTTTACAGCCTTCGTCGATTCCATTAGAGGTGTTTGAGCCATATTTCTCTTCGTATTCACCCATTATTTTGGAGAATTTAAAATTTCAGATTTCACAGGGAGCTCAGGGTTCTTCAGAACATTGTCTCTGTTTGCCACAGGGTGATCGGCAACTTGATCGACAGGAGCTGCAGCGACCACAATCGCCACTGCATCCATCACCGACTAACTTGCCTGAAACAAATCTCGCGCGTGAGCTCCACGCGTCATCGTCACCGGCCTCGCATCGACCCTGTGCGCCACCGAACCCTTAGCCACCACGATTTCCAGCAACTCTGGTCAGCCCCACCTCCTCTGGTCGGTCACCATCTTCACTAGTTTTTGTCGCCAAGACTGCCTCGGGTTTCGTGTCGGTGGCCTAGGCTTTCGAGTCGTCCTTGGCTTTGCTGCTTTCTTCCCGGCATTCGATGGCTACTCGTTCTCGCACTGGTTCTTTATGGTTCAAGAATTTTTCTGATTATTATATTTCTGGTTTCCTGAGTACTTTATTTGCGAGGACCGAGCTTTGTAGTCACCATTCTGCGATCAAGGATCCAGACGGGGTTGCTTCTTTGGATTCAGAGATGACTGCTCTTCATGCTCAACAGACATGGGAGTTGGTTCCCCAACCTCCTCATGTTAATGTTGTTGGTTCTAAATGGGGTCTATCGCTTGAAGTATAAATCTGATGGATCCCTTGATCGGCACAAGGCCAGGTTAGTTGCTCAAGGTTTTTATCAATTGTCTGGTTTTGATTATGATCATACATTTAGTCCGGTGGTGAAGACTTCTACTGTTCGTACGATTTTATCTCTTGTTGTCACTCGTAATTTGCTTTTACGACAGCTTGATGTTAAGAATATTTTTTTAAATGGTGTTCTTGATTCTCCGATTTACATGGAGCAACCTGCTGGTTACAAAGATCTTTTGCGTACTGATTATGTTTGTTGTTTACTCAAGGCCATTTATGGCTTGAAACAAGCTCCTCGTGCTTGGTTTCAACGATTTAGTTCTTTTTTGGTTGGCCTGAGTTTTGTTTGCAGTTCTGCAAATACCTCTTTATTTGTATTTTCACAAGGTGCCTCTCTACTTTATTTTTTGGTTTTATGTTGATGACACTATTCTCACCGGGAATAATGGTCATCTTATCAAGCAGTTTATTTCTCGGGTTCATCAAGATTTTAAGATCACCGATCTTGACATTTTACAGTATTTCTTGGATTTGGAGGTTGTTCGCAATTCCGATGGCTTATTCCTTGGCCAAGCCAGATATGCCAAGGACATTTTATTGGGCACCAGAATGCAAGACTCGACGCCTGTTGTTATTCCTTTTGTAGCTTTTTCGTAGCTTTCCAGATCTTCTGGTAAGCCATTCGACAATCCAAATCTTTATCGCTCTTTGGTTGGTGCACTACAATATTTGTCCATTATGCGTTCTAACATTTCTTATGTTGTGAATATGGTTAGTCAGTATATGCAGTCTCTTACTGCTGACCATTACTAAGCTGTTACTCAGATTATGCGTTATGTCCGTGGTACAATGCACTATGGGCTTCAGTTTCGCAAGAATGCTTAAGCTTTTCTAGTTTTGAGCTATTCTGATGCTGATTGGGCTCAATGTATTGAGACTCGTAGGTCTACTTATGGTATGCCATTTTTCTTGGTGAAAACCTGGTGTTGTGGAGTGCTAAGAAGCAACCTATGATCTCTCGTTCTAGTTCAGAATCAGAATACCGGGCTATGACTAATACTGCCGCGGAACTAGATTGGTTGATGAATTTACTTTGGGATTTGCGCATCACTGCACGTGCCCCACCTGTTTTGTTGTGTGATAATAATAGTACTCTCTCTCATGCTCAGAATCCATTTTCTCATAAACATATTGATGTTGATTATAATTTTGTGCGTGAGATGGTGTCTTCTGGAAAGATCAAGGTTGCTTATATTCATACTGAGCAACAACTTGCTGACATCTTTACAAAGGGTTTACCTCTTCCTCAGTTTGAGTTCTTACGGTCCAAGCTTTGCGTTGCTCCAAGACCGTACACTGCCCGGCGGCGACGACGATTAAAATGCAAAGCTGGGATTTCCGTGGATTCTGCAGTGATGTGATTGAACAAAATCATATCCTTTTCATCATCTTTGGCTGAAGATAGAAGAAATAAGCCGTGACAAGCAGCTTCCACCCTCATATCCGGAGGGTAATTTACTCGTCTCAACACGCAGTCGATGTCTCCTCCTCTGCGGCTGAGAGTTGCGATGGAAGGAGCGTAAAGGGAATGGAGGATTCTTTCAGGGCCATGCAGGTGGCGGTTGAGGTGGGCTTTCACGAATTCGGGGCTTCAGAGTAAACGTCGCCATGCCTTTGACACGCACCGGAATCGGCCAATTGATTCAACGGGAAGGCGCACTAGAATTTCATCCATCATCTCTTGGGGAAGGAACGGAAACAATTCCTCCATTGCTAGGGCTTGCTTTTATTTTACTTCTGTTTTTTTGGGTACTAATCACGTACCAGAAAAGGCCATATTTATAGGGCAAAGTACAAGAGGAATCACATGGAAAAAGATTCTAATCTAAGCAAATTACCTCAACGGTTCTACTAAATCTAATGGGAAAGAAAAAGGTAACTAAACTAATCACACATGGAAAGCGATTCTAATCTAGGCATATAACTACAATAGCTCTAATCTTTACCTAAATCGAATGGGAAAAGAATGGTTTTCAATAATAACAGTTCTAATCTTTACCTAAATCGAATGGGAAGGGACTACTTTTCAATAAACTTATTTTCAGTTTGATGCAAATCAATTCAGTTCAAATGAGATAAACCCTAGAAAACAAGGCCTAACTCACGTTTATTGTTATTTTTTCTTCATCCATAATTGAACTAGAGATCAAAGCGGGATATTATTATGTTGTTAACACCGGCATGATCATGTCAATACAACTTCTTGAAGTGGTTGTAGGCTTTTCTCGTTCAAATGATTAATCTTTGAGCTTTAATGGCATGCATGTTGGTTTCAGGATGCTTTTACTAACTCCATAATCTATGCTCTCTTCTCTTCTCCATAATCTATGCTTGGCCATAATTCATCTCCTAAATCCGTAAAACCAAGGAATTCGAACTTGCTGAATCAATGGACTGAAATTTACGCCTTTCCTTCAGAAGTATCTTGGCAAAGTTTTCTGCCTCGGTTATTGATTCAAAATCATCAAGATGAGCTACGCCAACAATTCTCCATAGCTACTTTGAATTAGTTAAATAGCCATATTGAGTTTTTGATGCATGAACAACATATTTGAACAGCTGCAATCTTGTAGATTCAATTTATAGAATTAACAATCTACTCTCTTTGAAGTCTAAACAGCGGCTACGGCTGCTTGATTTTCTTGCATTTGATCTTCTGATTTTCTAGTTCATCAACCGAAATATCAAGCTATAATTAGTGCTAAAAAATGCAGAAGATCGAAGAATATGCAGGAAAATGAAGAATAGCTAGAACCAGAAAACTAATGCAGAAGAAAAATCTCAGGATCATACGGAAACGCACAGAGCTTGCTCATCTCAGGATCACACGAAAATAGCATGGTCCTATTCTAATTCAAACCGCTATATAGTATGAAGCATGTCACTAAAGAAACTGAACACAGCGCAACGAAAGCTTTAAACGAGCAAAGATCACTGTATAGCAGTACATGTTGAGCGCACATGAAGAAAAAACAAGTCCAGAAACTGAACATTATGTATGAAGCAGCAAAGGATCAGACGAAAATAGAATCGATGATCCTATTCTAGTACTCCAGACCTACTTGGCTCTTCGATACTGAACACGGCGCAGCAAAAGCTTTGAATGAATCAGTGTGTAGCATTGTTGTTTCATCGTCTATAGTTCAATAGACGAAGGAAAAGCAAGTCATTCCATTGCATTTGAAAAAAGCAACTCTATAACATGTGAACCACTAAAAAGTGGGGGGGAAAAAAGCTCTGTGAAGCAAACTGATCCCTGATGAAGATATGAAGCTACATTGATCAGATTTGAACATGCACCAATTGATAAACTTATGAGTAGTATTCTATTCTTTCAAAGATATCTGGGAGACACAAGGCTAGGTATGAATGGGGTCACTCTTTCACCGAGATTTGGAAAACCAGGAATTTCCAAATTCCTTATAACTCCATTCCTCCAATTATATGCAACAAACTGCCTTCCATAAACTCCATCGTGGTAGATGAACCCTCCCCGATATCTTTGCAGGATCACTTCGTCTCCCAGAAAACCGATTAAAACCTCATTAAGCTCCATACATACGGCAGGAATAATGCGAACACCAGGCTTAATTATAAACCAAGACTCTTTCACACCATACTCTTTCATCACCCAAAGATTAGCATAACCTATTTCATCGTCAGCCCTAATAGCGAGACGTTCATCAAGAACAGTGAGTACTCGAAAATTCAATATTCTTACGGGAAGTGGTACTTCCTCAAACTACTCTCGGGCCAAATCGAAAGCAACTATTACAAACGAGTGGGACTTCACAGCCAGTGGCGGAACCAGACCAAAATGTAAGGGGGGCTTGAGGTACTTTAAAAAAACCTTATGATTAAATGACATAATTCTACTAATTGTTGAGCAGTACTTAAACAACATCGTCCCACTTGCTTCAAATGACATTGTTTAAGAATTATTGGGCAAAAAATAGTAGTGTTTAAATTACGTCTCTTAAGTACGGGAAACAATCACGACTCTACTATCTAGTAGTGCCGGAAT
>JAULKM010011551.1:0-14750 GCA_032355605.1 Rubia tinctorum
TGAATAAGTAATCCAAGTCCTTGCCGACGTCTTCTTAAGTTCTTCATCATGAAGGCGATCCATCAAAGCATTAAATTTCCCTTTTGAAATTCGTATCAATGGTGAAGTGAAAAAATTGAAAAAAGTTGAATTTTTAAGTTTATTTCATTTGGGACCAGAGAGGGTGCTATGGACCGTGAAAATTTGTCACGGTCCATGTCAAAAATTGCAAAAGAAAAAAAATGGTGTTAGGGACCAGAGAAGGTGCCACCCACCGTGACAATTTTGCACGGTCCGTGACAAAATGTGACAGTGGATTATATTTTGGTGGTTGTATTGTAATTTTTCTGAATGAAAAATTACTCCACTTGAATAAACAAAACATTAGCCCCACAATCTACTCACTTTGCCACTTCCAGTGAATGCACACAATCTCCAAGTCAACATCCCCTTTCCATCCTCCCTTCATCCGATCAAATCCCTCCCTCCTCCACCATTTCCCTCTCCGCATAATTAACTCTATCTCATTTCCTCTCTATCACCCTCACACACAGAAACATCCAAATATCACAAAAATCTCAAATTTTTGATTCAAAACTCAAGAACACTGAAATTGGAGGTTCTTGAATTTTTATCAAATCTTCACACCCTACTTGAATTGGACATCATTAGAGGCCAACATTCGTCGCTCTACAAATATTATCAGTCAATTGTACAGTAATCTTTTCAAACATTTATGGTTGATTGGTTGATTCTTGGGTTTTGAAGTACAGAGATTGTTCATGGGATGATATTAGCTCTAAGGGTAGACTTTTTCATAGGGTGATTGGGTTTTTTTTGATTTTAGAGAAATTATGGATTGCTTATGGTAATATTATTTGCCAAATTTATTGTGCTATTTTTAGTGATTGTGGGTTGTTTTGGTGATTGTTGTGGTGTCTGCTACACTCACCGCCACAGAGGACCGGGACCTTCACGGTCCTAGTTGTGAGCACTTGTTTCTTTTTTCCTTCAACCCACATTTACGTATCTTTTACATGCATTGGGAGACAATGCTAGATTTTAAGTGTGAGGTGGGGGAATTAGTTAATTTCATTACTAGCATGTCCTTGATATGATATTGCTTGCGTTTCATTGTAATTTATAAATTCTTAAGAGGTACATAAAAAAATTGAACAAATTATGAAAATAAAAAAATAATAATAACCCCTCTATGTTGAAAATCTGAGATGGTAACTTAGGCAAAAATTGGAGGGCAAAGATAAGTCGAAAACCCAAAAGGGTGACCTATGAAAAAATAAGAGGCTTTAATTGTGTTGAAAAATGTGAGGTGTGAGGTAAAAATAATGGGAAGCAAGGATGAAAACCCGAGAGGGCTCCTAGGCAAAAAGAGAGAAATTGAGAGAAATGAAATATATGAAAGCTCTTTGGTTACATTAAATCTCCGTTTGCTTTACCTTTGGATGATGAACACCTCCCTTTGATGAAATATTGTTTTGGGGAATGTGGATGGGTAGAAATTCTTTAGGTTTAAATATGGGGATGTGTAGTCTTTCATTTTTAGAGTTAAGGGATTTGTCAAAGAAGAGACCTCGGATGTGTTATAGGGTAGAATTCTTTGGAACCACCTCAAGCCTTGATCATTTTTACTCGAGGATGAGTACAGGGCCAAGTGTGGGGTGTTTGATGTGCACAATTTATATCATATTTTTAGCACATTTGTAGTCTAATTTTACAACATATTAGGGATTTCATTTGAAGGAAATCGACATTTATAAATTAGAGGGTAAGGATGATATCACATGTTTTATGTCCTAATTAATTAAATTATAAAGTGTTTTTAAGATCATTTTGAAGACTCCTATGGAAGATTTTGGGTTTGAAGAGGCGACAAAAATTTTAAGAGAAGGCCAATTAGTGTGGAAATCGGCAGAAGCTGGGCAGAGAGCTTGTCATGGTCAGTGTCAAATCTGCACGGTCACTGACAAATCTGCATGGTTTGTGACAAAGGGTCCAGGAGCCCATTTATATTGCTTTTGTCTTTTTATTCCTAATCTATAAATACCCCACTCTCTCCTCCATTGAAGAACACGATTTTTCTACATTCCAAACCCGAGTTTTCATTCTCCTTCATCTTTTCTCCTACATTTATGATGAATTTTTGTGCTTCAGTAATGTTTTTAGCTAATCTTCGCTAAATATATTCTTGGGAGCAATTGGTAAACATTTCAAGTATTAATTTGTGAGATTTTGTTTACCCTATTTTTTACTTTGATTACCAAGTATATATTTTTTAATCTTTTGTGTGAATAATGCATGATTTAGACTAGAATGATCGACTAGTTGAAGATTGTGAATTGATTGTTTCCTAGGTTTTTGGTCAAACCCGAAAGACTTTGACTTTTTGTCGATGTGATTATCGTTAGTTGATATTAGGTTTTAATTATATCTGACAATTAATAATTATTATTGATTGATAAAATTTCTTAGATTTAAGGTGAATTTGAATGGTTTTGACTAATTATAAATGTGGCTCACTAGTAACGATTAGCATGAACGTCGACCTCGTAGTCGTTATTAGTAGATATATTTGTGACATCACAATGTTTCTCGCTTGTAGGATACTATGTTAGCTGTGTTGGTTCTCCATGTTTGTTACTATTCTCTGGGAAGTCTATAATGCCGATCGTCTTGGGTGACTCGAGGGTAAGGGCTATTGTGTGGCGCTGATCACCCACTCTAACTATAATCGAGGAGAGGCGAGAAATATTTTCATTCGAAAGGTGTTGATAAGTTATCTACAATATGTGGTTAATGCATAAAAATAGGGTAATTAATCGATGATTAAAGGATAACAAAAAATGTTAACCAATTGCGCCCAGACTCGTTATCATCTTAATTACATCTTTCATGCTAGTGTGATCGTAGTTATGTTGTTTTTTTCTAATTGTTGGTTGTTTTTTTCTAATTGTTGGTTAATTTATTTGATTAAAGTATTTGTAGTGTTTTTCTAAAATTAAACCTCCAAATTGGTTTCCACAAACGTAGAGTGACTTCTTTCTGTGCTTTCTAACTACGTTTAACACTTGATAAAACCATCATTTCCTCGTGGACGACCTCGACTAGCCACTATATACTTTCTAGTAGTTTGCAGCAATTAGCGCCTGTAAATATTACCTTTAGGAGACACGACGATGACCTGCCATGTTATATATATATATATATCTTGTAGTGAGTGTTGACCGTTGATTAGTTAAAGTGAATTTTTTTTATTATTATTGTTTAAATCCAGAAATTCAAGAAACGATTGACCTTTTTATGAGTTGGTTAATCATTAGTTCAGGTTAAACATTAACTAGTGGAAGTTGGTGATCAAAGTCCCTACGAGAGAAGTCGCCGAAAAGTGACTTCTGTGATCCGATATAACCACCTTTAAAATGTTGTCATCAAATGCGGTTATTTACCGCCTTCGAACATGATGGTTGAACCACCTTCTAATAGTTTTGATATTGGAACTTAAGTCTCGAGTTCGGAACATTCAGAGCATTGTTAGGGCTTAAATTGGGTTTCGAGTCCTGAACGCAATTGAGGTTTCTCAATAGGATGCATTTTCTGACCTTTGCAATAAGTTCCTGAATCGAATGCACTTTCCATTCCGCTACTGTATTTTGATTCTTGAAAAGAAAAAAAATGTATTTAAAGTACCTAAATCGGGTGGTATTTCGGATCTTAAGTTCCGAATCTGGAACTGATGTATAGGCTCTTCTAGAATCCCATATACTTGAAAATGAGACATGATTCTGAACTCGGAACACATTTGGGCAAAGATGTAAACCCAAAATTACCAATATGTTAAACCTAGCCAAAGAAAAGCCTCATATAATATTAGTGTTTATATATGAAAAGTCAAATAAGACTTGATCCTTGATGAGTTAGGGTCAAAGTTTAGTTATCTGTGCTTATCTATGGAAAGTCGGGCAAGGATAGATCTCTGATTAGTTAGAGTCAAACCATAGTTATTGTTTATATATATAGAAAATAACCTTTAGTTATTAATATATTGATAAATAATAAATGGTGACTGCAAATTATTAATATATTGATAAATGGTGACTGCAAATTAGTGAATATTAATTTTTGGTTGCATATTTATTATTTTAAGATATAGAAGGCCCAATCTATTACTATTTAGGAAAATGATCTATTTTTTGTTCAACCGAAACCATACTGACATTGGTTCTGCTATAAGTTCAATCAAAGCCACTATTGATGTTAGTTTCGTTGTTTCTTTAACCATAACCACTAGAAATGTCGAACCTACTTTTTGTTCGACCGAAACCGGGTAGGATAGGCGATAGAAATTGGATGATTCAATTGTTTGATTAAAAAATTCTAGAAATCAAAGTATCACTAGTGTCGGTAAACCTTTAGTTGCAGTGTCGGTTAGACCGTCGTTCATATTTTATACTCTAATTTTTCAAACTTCTTACTCTTGTAATAAAAAGTGTATATTTTCTACATTTTTTTTATACAAGGTAAATAATTTTTATTACTACCTTTTTCAAATAACGGAGGTAAAAAAGCTTGAAATAAAATGTGAATCTTCTTGTAGTGTTAGTAAAACTAAACAGAAGATAAATATATACCTTCATTAAACTAAATGATAAAAACATTTGATTTCATATTTGTTTCACTCGTTTGTTGATGTTCATAATATATATTTTTAAATTTTTGGTTGATATCAAGAATAGAAAAAAAAATCAGTGCACTATTTCTCATTCTCCAACCAATGATCTTATCAATCAATGTGGTTAACTGATTGAATTCGTATGTCATAATTGGATACATGGAAATTTGTGTAGCACAAATGGTCTTTAGACAACATGGATAATAAAATTGAAAACATGTTTCTATTTTGTAACTTGAAGCCATGTATTTACATTTCATGAAGTGAAATTAAAAGTAAAGTTATGTAGAGGATAAAAATCCCATCTTCGAAATATTCTTTAATGTGAATTTTTTTCCAATGATTTATTTAATGACAAAAAAATAGATTTTTAATGAAAATAAAAAAATTTCTACATGCCAAGCATGGGGAAACATTATAAATAGGATGTCTGAAACCATTTTATCACAACAAACTATATGGAACATTGTGACCATCCAAAAAATCACTGCAAGAGTCACTATGAATTCCCAGTCATCAATTATGCTAATTTCAATTCTTATGCCATTGGTTTTCTTAACCTTTATCTCACCATTAACCGGAAAAATAAATCTTGAGTCAGATGGCTTGGTTCATGTAAATGCACCTGATGATTTAGCCTTTGCAAATGCAAAATTCGCAATACAAAAACACAATTGATGGGCCATACCAATTTTGAATTTGATTACCTAGTGACCGCGGAGAGAAAGTTTGAGAAGGAGTATACTGATCGACTTTGGGTTCAAGCAATTGATCATGATTATAATGACATCACCATAGATTGTTATACTAATTTATAGGTTAATTTAGAAAATACAAAGAAGCTTCGTAGTTTTAAAATTGAAATCAATAATTGAAGGTTTTTAAAACTGTTGAGTTATAAAAATTTTACAGCCAATAATAATTTTTGGTTAAAGATTTGGAAATTAATTTACTTATCACACTTATATATTAAGAATATATGTAAAGGTGAAGGCTACTTGTACTCTTATGTTAGGGCTCATAGGTTAGAAGTATTAGGGTTTCAAGTCCGGAGCGCAATTGTGGTTCCTCAATCAGATTCATTTTCTGACCTTTGCAATCAGTTCTTGAATCGGATGCACTTTTCATTCAGCTAAGGTAATTTATTGCCTGAAAAGATTAAAAATGTATTTAAAGTTCCTAAATCGGGTGGTATTTTGGAACTTAAGTCCCGAATCTAGAACTGATATATCGAATCTACTAGAATCCCATATACATGATGTTAGGACATGATTATGAACTCAGAACACATTCTGGCCAATATGCAAAACCAAAATACCAATATGTTAAACCCAGCCAAAGAAAAGCCTCATATAATATTTAGTGTTTAAATATGAAAACTCAAGTAAGACTTGATCCTTTATGAGTTAGCGTCAATCTTTAGTTATTATTGCTTATCTATGAATAGTATGGCAAGGATAGATCTCCAATTAGTTAGATATAAACCATAGTTATTGTTTATATATATGTATAGATAAAATAACATCGGAGTTATTAATATATTTATAAATAAACTAATAAAAATAAAATACAAATGGTGACCGTAAATTAATTTTAGGTTGTGTATATATTATTTTAAGATATGGAAGCCCTAAACCATTACTATTTAAGAAAATGGGCCGTGGTTTGTTTAACCGAAACCATACTTACATCGGTCCGCTATAAGTTCAATTAAAGCCACTATTGATGTTAGGTTTGTTGTTTCTTTAACCATAACTACTTCCAATGTCGTGCATACTGTTTAATCAACCGGAACTGTGTAGGATTGGTGACAAAAATTGGATGATTCAATTGTTTAATTAAAAAAAATCTAGAAATCAAAGTAATACTAATGCCGGTAAACCTTTGGTTGCGGTGTCGGTTAGACCGACGTCAGCCACCCGTCGGTCATATTTTTTACTATAATATTTCGAACTTCTTATTTTTGTAACAAAAAGTGTAAATGTTTCCTCATTTTTTTAACCAAGGTAAATAATGTTTATTACTTCCTTTTTTCAAATAACGGAGGTAAAAAATCTTGAAATAAAATGTGAGTTTTCTTGTAGTGTTAGTAAAACTGAACAGAAGATAAATATATACCTTTATTAAACTAAATGATTAAAATGTTTAATTTCTTATTTGTTTTAATCGCTTGTGGATGTTCAAAATATTTTTTAAAAACTTTTTGGTTGATATCATGAATGGAAAAAAAATTAACGCACTATTTCTCATTCTCCAACCAATGATCTATATCGATCAATAGGATTAATTTGTTGAATTCGTATATCATAAGTGGATACATGGATATTTGTGTAGCACAAATGGTCTTTGGACAACATGGATAATAAAATTGAAAACATGTTTCTATTTTGTCACTTGAATCCATGTATTTACATTGCCTGAAGGGAAATTAAAAGTAAAGTTATGTAGAGGATAAAAATCACATCTTTGAAATCTTCTTTCACGGATTTTTTTTTACAATGATTTATTTAATGACAAATAGTAAATTTTTAATAAAAATAAATATTTTTCTACATACCAGGCATGGGGAAACATTATAAAATGGATGTCTGAAACTATTTTATCACAAAAAACTATATGTAACATTGTCAACATAAATAAATCACTGTAAGAGTCACTATGAATTCTCAATCATCAAATATGCGGATTTCAATTCTCATGGCATTGGCTTTCTCAACCTTCAGCTCACCATTAACCGGGAGAATGAATCTTGAGTCAGATAGCTTTGTTTATGTAAATCCACCTGATGATTTTGCCTTCGTAAATGCAAAATTCGCAATACAAAAAAACAATTAATTGACCCATACCAATTTGCAATTTTATTAGCTAGTGACCATAGAGAGGAAGTTTGAAAAGAGGTATATTGATTGACTTTGGGTTCAAGCAATTAATCATGATTATAATGACATCACCATAGATTATTATGCTAATGTATACGTTAATTTAGAAAATGCCAAGAAGGTTTAGAGTTTTAAAATTGAAATTGATAATTGAAGGTGTTTAAAACCATTGAGTTATATAACTTATACAGGAAATAATAATTTTGTGGTTTAGATTCAGAAATAAACTTACTTATCACACTTATATATCAAGAATATATGTGACTTTGATTTTTTTTTCCTCTCTCTTTTTTACTAGAAAAAAATGCATCTAAATGTATTGCAATTAATTATATAATATATCTTCAGGAAAAATTGATGACATGTAATAAATATACATATAGGGTAGGGTTTCAATGACCTCTTCCAACCTCATCTTTAACTGAATTTATTTCTGTAAAAGATAATAAAATATATATTTTTACGTAAACAATAAACATCGTGGTATGAATCGGTGGAGCGGTACTGGATCATCAATATGGTGGGGGAGAGTATGGCTTGAGTAGTGTAGCACCAACGAAGCTGAGGAGACACGTGGTGTGACTAGAGAAATAGCAGCAGAGTAGAGAAGCAACCTGCAAGCAGTGAAGAAGCGGTGGGTACGGTGAAGCTGCATTGACGTAAGCATTGGGACAGCTTCGTGAGCGGCAGAGTCATGAGCGAGTGGTGAACTTGTGCAACAGCCATCTGGTGGAGAGTTGCGGTTTGCATTTTTTGTTAAAGGAAAAATATACTTGTGTTTAATTGAAGGTGTAGGCTACTTGTGCTCATATGTTAGGGCTTATAGGTTAGGAGTATTTGGGTTTCAAGCCCGGAACGCAATTGAGGTTCCTCAATCGGATTCATTTTCTGACCTTTACAATCAGATCCTGAATCAGATGCACTTTCCATTCCGCTACTGTATTTTGTTTCCTGACATGAATAAAAATGTATTTAAAGTTTCTAAATCGGGTGGTATTTTGGATCTTAAGTTCCGAATCTGGAACTGATGTATCGACCCTTCTAAAATCCCATATACATGATGTTTGGACATGATTATGAACTTGGAAGACATATAGGCAAAGATACAAAACCAAAAATACCAATATCTTAAACCCATCCAAAGAAAAACCTCATATAATATTAGTGTTTATATGGAAAATCAAGTAAGACTTGATCCTTGATGAGTTAGGGTCAATCTTTAGTTATTAGTGCTTATCCATGTAAAGTCGGGCAAGGATAGATCTCTGATTAGTTAGAGTCAAACCGTAGTTATTGTTTATATATATAAAAAATAATCTCTTAGTTATTAATGTAGTCATAAACAAAAAAAATAGAAATGGTGATAGTAAATTAGTGAACATTAATTTAGGTTGCGTATATATTATTAAGATATGGAAGCCCTAAACTATTACTGTTTAAGAAAATGGGCCATTGTTTGTTCAACCAAAACCGTACTGACATCGCTATAAGTTCAATCAAAGCCACTATTGATGTTAGTTTCGTAGTTTCTTTAACCATAACCGCTACCAATGTCGCACCTACTATTTGTTCAACTGAAATCGAGTAGGATAGGCGACCTGAATTGGATGATTCGATTTTTTATTTAAAAAATTCTAGAAATCAAAGTATTACTAATGTCGGTAAATCTTTGGTTTTGGTGTCGGTTAGATGGACGTCGGCCACCCGTCAGTCATATTTTTTACTGTAAATTTTCAAACTTCTTACCCTTGTAATAAAAAGTGTAAATTTTTCCTCAATTTTTTAAACCGAGGTAAATAATGTTTATTACTTCATTTTTTCAAATAACGTTGGCAAAAAAGATTGAAATAAAATGTGAATTTTCTTGTAGTGTTAGTAAAACTAAATAGAAGAGAAATATATACCTTTATTTAACTAAATTATAAAAACATTTTATTTCGTATTTGTCTCACTCGCTTGTGGATGTTCATAATATATATTTTTGAATTTTTAGTTGATATCACGGACGGGAAAAAATTAACCCAATATTTCTCATTCTCCACCAATGATCTATATCGATCAATGGGGTTAACTGGTTGAATTCGTATGTCATAATTGGATACAAGAAAATTTGTGTAGCACAAATGGTCTTTTGACAACATGGATAATAAAATTGAAAACATGTTTCTATTTTGTCACTTGAAGCCAAGTATTTACATTGCATGTAGGGAAATTAAAATTAAAGTTATGTAGAGGATAAAAATCACATCTTCGAAATCTTCTTTAACGGGAAAATTTTTTACAATGATTTATTTAATGAAAAAATAGTATATTTTTAATAAAAATAAATATTTTTCTACATACCAAGCATGGGAAAAAGTTATAAATAGGATGTGCGAAACCATTTTATCCCCAAAAACTATATGTAACATTGTGACCATCTTAAAAAATCACCGTAAGAGTCACTATGAATTCTCAGTCATCAATTATGCTGATTTGAATTCTCATGGCATTGGCTTTCTCAACCTTCAGCTCACCATTAACCGAGAAAATGAATTTTTAGTCATATGGCTTGTTCATGTAAATCCACCTCATGATTTAGCCTTCGCAAATGCAAAATTTGCAATACAACAACACAATTCATTGGCCCATACCAATTTGCAATTTGATTACCCAGTGACCGCAGAGAGGAAGTTTGAGAAGGGGTATACTGATCGACTTTGGGTTCAAGCAATTAATCATGATTATAATGACATCATCATTGATTGTTATGCTAATGTATACGTTAATTTTTAAAAATGCTAAAAAGTTTAAGAGTTTTAAAATTGAAATCGATAATTGAAGGTGTTAAAACTGTTGAGTTATATAAATTTTACAGGCAATAATAAGTTTGTGATTTAGATTTAGAAACAAACTTACTTATCACAATTATATATCAAGAATATATATGTAACTTTGATTTTTTTTCTCTCTCTCTTTTTTACTAGCAAAAAATGCACCTAAATGTATTGAAATTAATTATGTAATATATCTTTAGGAAAAATTGAGGACATTTAATAAATATACATATAGGGAAGGGTTTCAATGACCTCTTCCAACCTCTTATTTAACTGAATTTCTTTATATAAAAGATAATAAAATAGTTATTATGCAAACAATCAACATCGTGGCATGAATCAGTAGAGCAGTACTAGATCAGCAGTACGGTGGGGGAGTGGTGTGGCTTGAGCGATGTAGCACCAACGAGGCTGAGAAGACATATGGTGTAACTAGAGGAGTAGTAGCAAAGTGGAGAAGCAGCATGCGAGCAGTGAAGAAGCGGCGTGTGCGGTGAAGCTGCAGTGACATGAGCACTAGGGAAGCTCCGTGAGCAGCAGAGTCATGAGCGAGTGGTGGACTTGGGCAGTAGCCATCTAGTTGAGAGTTGCGGTTTGTATTTTATTCTGAAGGAAAAATATACTTGTGTTTAATTGAAGGTGAAGGTTACTTGTGCTCATATGTTAGGGCTCATAGGTTTGAAGTATTTGGGTTTCTAGTCCCCAACACAATTGAGAGACCTCAATCAGATTCATTTTCTGACCTTTGCAATCAGATCCTGAATAAGATGCACTTTCAATTCCGCTACTGTATTTTGTTTCCTAACAAAAATAAAAATGTATTTAAAGTTCCTAATCTGGTGGTGTTTTGGATCTTAAGTTCCGAATCTTGAACTGATGTATCGACTCTTCTAGAATCCCATATACATGATGCCTGGACATGATTATGAACTCGAAACACATTCGGTCAAAGATGCAAAACCAAAAATACCAATATGTTAAACCCAGTCAAAGAAAAGCCTCATATAATATTAGTGTTTATACAAGCAAACTCAAGTAAGACTTGATCTTTGATGAGTTAGGGTCAATCTTTAGTTATTAGTGCTTATCCATGTAAAGTTGGGCATGGATAGATCTCCGATTAGTTAGAATCAAACCATAGTTATTGTTTATATAAATATAGAAAATAACCTATTAGTTGTTAATGTAGTTATAAATAAAATAAATAAAAAATACAAATGGTGACAGCAAATTAGTGAAGATTAATTTAGGTTGCGTATATATTATTCTAAGATATGAAAGGCCTAAACTATTACTATTTAAGAAAATGGACCGTTGTTTGTTCGACCGAAACCGTACTGACATCGGTTCCGCTATAAGTTCAATCAAATCCACTATTGATGTTAGTTGCATTGTTTCTTTAACCATAACCCCTACCAATGTCGCACCTACTATTTGTTGAACCGAAACCGGGAAGGATAGGTGACCAGAATTGGATGATTCAATTGTTTAATTAAAAAATTCAAGAAATCAAAGTATTACTAATGTCGGTAAACAATTGGTGCCACCTGTCGGTCATATTTTTTATTCTAATCATTTTTACAGAGGTAAAAAAGATTGAAATAAAATGTGATTTTTCTTGTAGTGTTAGTAAAACTAAATAGAAGAGAAACAAATACCTTTATTAAACTAAGTGATAAAATTGTTTGATTTAGTATTTGTTTCACTCGCTTGTGGATGTTGATAATATATATTTTTAAATTTTTGGTTGATATCACGAACGGGAAAAAATTAACGCACTATTTCTCATTCTCCACCAATGATCTATATCGATCAATGGGGATAATTGGTCGAATTCATATGTCATAATTGGATACATGGAAATTTGTGTAGCACAAATGGTCTTTGGACAACATTTACAATAAAATTGAAAACATGTTTCTATTTTGTCACTTGAAGCCATGTATTTACATTGCATAAGTTGTGTAGAGGATAAAAATCACATCTTCGAAATCTTCTTTAACGGGAATTTTTTGTACAATGATTTATTTAATTAAAAATAGTAGATTTTTAATAAAAATAAATATTTTTATACATACCAAGCACTGGGAAAAGTTATAAATATGATTTGTGAAACTATTTTATCACAAAAAACTACATGTAACATTGTGGGCATCTTAAAAAATACCGTAAGAGTCACTATGAATTCTCAGTCATCAATTATGCTGATTTGAATTCTCATGGCATTGGCTTTCTCAATCTTCAGCTCACCATTAACTGGGAAAATCAATTTTTAGTCAGATGGCTCGTTCATGTAAATTCACCTGATGATTTAGCCTTCGCAAATGCAAAATTTGCAATACAACAACACAATTCATTGGCCCATACCAATTTGCAATTTGATTACCTAGTGATCGCTGAGAGAAAGTTTGAGAAGGGGTATACTGATCGACTTTGGGTTAAAGAAATTCATCTTGATTATTATAACATCACCGAGAAGGGGTATACTGATCGACTTTGGGTTAAAGAAATTCATCTTGATTATTATAACATCACCATAGATTGTTATGCTAATATATGTGTTAATTTAGTAAATTCCAAGAAGATTCAGAGTTTTATAATTGAAACCAATAATTGAAGGTGTTTAAAACTGTTGAGTTATATAAATTTTATAGGAAATAATAATTTTGTGTTTTAGATTCGGAAATAAACTTATTATCACAATTATATATCAAGAATATATGTGACCTTGATTTTTTTTCTCTTTTTTTACTAGCAAAAAATGCATCTAAATGTATTGAAATTAATTATACAATACATCTTTAGGAATTATTGAAGACTTGTGATAAATTTACATATAGGTGAGAGTTTCAACGACCTCTTCCAACCCCATCTTTAACTTTATTTAATTATGGAAAAGATAATAAAAGAATTTTGTTACGCAAACAATCAACATTGTGGCATGAATCGGAGGAGTGGTACTGGATCAGCTGTATGGTGGGGAGTAGTATGGCATTAGCGGTGTAGCACCAACTAGGCTGAGGAGAGACATGGTGTGACTAGTGGAGTAGCAGCAATGTGGAGAAGCAGCCTGCGAGCAGTGAAGAAGCAGCGTGTGCGGTGAAGCTGCAGTGACGTGAGCATTGGGGCAGCTTCGTCAGCAGTCGGGTTATGATTGAGTTGTGGACTCGTGCAATAACCATCTAGTGGAGAGTTACGGTTTGTATTTTTATGTTAAAGGAAAAATATACTCGTGTTTAATTGCAGGTGAAGGCTACTTGTGCTCATATGTTAGGGTACATAGCTTAGAAGTATTTGGGTTTCGAGTCTGGAATGCCATTGAGGTTCCTCAGTCAGATTCCTTTTCTGACCTTTGCAATCAGTTCCTGAATCAGATGCACTTTCCATTCCACTACTGTATTTTGATGTTTGAAAAGAATAAAAATGTATTTAAAGTTCATAAATTGGTTGGTAATTTGGATCTTAAGATCCGAATTTGGAACTGATGTATCGGCTCTTCTAGAATCCCATATATATAATGTTTGGACATGATTATGAACTCGGAACACATTCGGGAAAAGATGCAAAACCAAAAATACCAATATGTTAAACCCAACCAAAGAAAAGCCTCATATAATATTACTGTTTATATATGGAAACTCAAGTATGACTTGATCCTTGATGAGTTAGGGTCAATCTTTAGTTATTAGTGCTTATCTATGGAAAGTCGGGCAAGGATATATGTCCGATTAGTTTGAGTCAAACCATAGTTATTGTTTATATATATAAAAAATAACCTTTTAATTATTAATATATTGATAAATAATAATAATAATAATAAAATACAAATGGTGATAGTAAAGTAGTGAACATTTATTTAGGTTGCGAATAAATTATTTAAAGATATGGAAGCCGTAAATTATTACTATTTTAAAAAAACGTGTCATTGTTTGTTCAATCGAAATCCTACTATTACTATAAGTTCAATCAAAGCTACTATTGATGTTAGTTTCGTTGTTTCTTTAAACATATCCGCTACCAATGTCGCACCTAAAGTTTGTTCAACCAAAACCGGGTAAAATAGGCGACCAAAAATGGATGTTCCAATTGTTGAATTACAAAATTTTAGAAATCAAACTATTACTAATGTCGGTAAAAATTTGGTTGCGGGGTCAGTTAGACCGACTTCGATCACTCGTCGGTCATATTTTTTACTCTAATGTTTTAGATTTCTCACCCTTGTTATAAAAAGTGTAAATTTTTCCTCAATTTTTTAACCAAGGTAAATAATGTTTATTACTTCATTTTTTTCAAATAACGCAGCTAAAAAAGCTTGAAATAAAATGTGAGTTTTCTGGAAGTGTTAGTAAAACTAAACAGAAGATAAATATATACCCTTATTAAACTAAA
>JAULKM010011560.1:0-14750 GCA_032355605.1 Rubia tinctorum
ACGGCGTGTACCTTATCATACTGTGCTTAATTACTTTGATACTATGTGAAATTGATTACTGATTATGTGTGGATGGTCGGCTTGTACTTTATCTTGCCATGTCAAATTTGACTGCATGCTACTTGATTACTTGTCTATGTTTATCGGGGTCCCCGACGCGATTAGAGTTCGGTCTAGATTGGTGGGACGATATTGACCGGACCGTACGATTAGATCGGCTATTCGTGGCATTTCTGGTATGCTAGCATAACCAACTGGTACTGATACGAGTTCGTAACTGACCATATTGATTGTGGTTGATGAATATGAATTTTTTGGATTCGTGATAGCCTTAGGGCACTACTGAAGGGTTTATACCTTGATGCTAGTCACAGTAGCCATACAGGAACTTGACTGCGTCTTGGCATAACCCACCTATATCCTTTTACTATGTGCTAGGATCTATGTGGCTATTTGCTTCATGCGATCACTAAATTTTAACTTGGTCAAGATCGGCGATGGAACCACACTAAGAAATGAGCTTACCCTATTTTAAACAACCCTAACAGGTGTAGCGGAACAGTTAGAGTGAAGTAAAGTGATGCCTTTACTTCTTTTGGGGAAAGGATCATGGGCGAACCTTAGAATATTTTGGTTTTGAATGTATTATAGTTATGTAAAATATTAATGTAAAACTGGTTCTTACTGGATTCTTTAGAACTTTTGTCTGTACTAAAGTGAAAACTCATGTTTAATACTTGTATTAAGACTTTCACTGTAATAGTAAGTTAGGTTTTGGATTTTCTAAATTTCTTCTACATAACTGTATTTGCTTATTATTGCATTTAAGTAATCTGACCAATTGGATTATGGTAACACGTTCAGGTCCGACCCGATACTTGCGTTGAGCAAGTTGGTCATGGAGCTGGGGTGTTACAGATTTGGTATCAGAGCTTTCCCAAATCAATTAAAGGCTGAACCAAAACACACCTTAATAAAAGACTCCACATAAACTTAATAAATTATATACATTACTTCAAAAAAAAAACTCCAAAATTTTAGCTAGACCTTGTTAATTGACAATAGAAGTATAGGAAGTGATATTGGGTAAGGACTTAGGGAACCTATTAAGGGATAATAACGTGAGAGTAAAAGTATTAATCTTTATTTCCTAGGAAGAACCTATAAATGCTTTTAAATATAGAATAATACTATTCATATTCAAGCAAAAAGCAAAGATATTGTATCAAATCTATTCCATTAGGGATTATTAAATTAAAATATGAAATTTAAATAAAAAATAAATAAAACTAAGAAAGTGGCCTTTTTATTTGAACTGAGAAAACCTTTGAATCGTTTGGGAATGGCCAGCTCAGAGCTTGAACTAGGTTATCAGTTTAAATTGAAAGGTTCCTAAATATAAATAATAAAATTTAAACTACAATAAAGTACTAAACACTTATCTTCGAAACCAATACACCTAGGTTAGGTCGTTAAATGTAGCAAATATAGAATCATACAATCCTAACCGATATATCAACCAAATGTACAACCCTAATTGGGTAGTGTAGGCCTTGGTTAGGTAACGAGAGAACTTAATCACTAGAATCCTTAACCTATAGAAAGTTGGGAATAGATGTGCTAACGAATAAGAAGTTAGAGCCAACGCATTTATCTTATGACGTGGGCTACGGGTAGAGAACACTAGGAAAATTAGTTAGAAATTGACCTGGACTCAAGGTGGCATCCGAGTTCTGCATAAGCAGATGGCAGAATATCATAGGAAACCGACCAAGAAAGGTTGGAGCCAAATGAATAGCGATCTAGAGAACATTTATCAAATTGTCGGTGTACTTTGGGGTAACCTTACGAAGTGAGCGTCATGAGGAAATGAACACGATGAAAGATGTGATTCTACTAAGGAACCTAGGATTGGTGGAATATAGAATCTAGAGCGGCTATAGTAGTAATATATAACATTCATAAGAGGTAACTGCAGGTCCAAATTTTTCACCCTACGGTGATCGTGCAAGTTAGGGATAAAATCCCAATGATAAATGAGAGAAGTCAAGGTTTAACGACGGATCGGATGATGAAGTAGCCTAAAATTGGATTTGAACCATTACTCGCACCTTCTGGGCCCTAAGATAAGTGGATAAAAGGAGGATAAGGTTGCTTTATTTATTTATTTTTTTTGTTCGAAAGAACGTACCCTAACCTTGGACCATATAACGTGGTCCAAGTAATTGTATTGGTCAGGAATAATCACTTCGAGTTTATTGCACGTACTATGGAAAAAGGGAGGCATGAAGAGAAGGATTGTTGGAAATAATTAAATAGATGTCTGGGATGTAGGAGTTTCGAGCATTGGATATCAAGGTACCCAATGCATCTGTCAAGGTTCTTGTCTTAGCCCCTTGATCATAGGCATTGGTGATAAAACTTACCCCGAAAGGTGCAGCCAATGGAAGTAATAGGCCAAATGTGCAAGTTTGAATTTACTCCTTAGAGAACTTAGAGACCCCCTCGCGACCGAGGTCGTTGAAGGTACCATGTCTATCTTAGGTGAAATAACCAACGTTTTTATTGACCCTAGGGCCTCTCACTCATTGCTTGTTATTCCTTTCTTGAACACATGAAAGATAAGATACATAACTTACCCTATAAGTCAGAAGTTAGTACTCCCACCAAGGATACTGAAACCCCGACTATAATTTTTACCATTACACTTAATTTCCCCACCTGGAAAAAAAAAGAGATACGAGGTTATACTTAGCATGGATCGACTTGCTAAAAACTTTGCCTAGTCAAATTGTCATCCAAATAAAGTTTAAGTTATATCAACCGAGGGAAACTAAAGGTTGAGGTAGGCGTAGGAGGAAAGAGTTCTTCGTCATTAATAATTGATGGCATCATGGCCGAAAGAGTATTTACAGTGGGGCAACTAGAATATTGGCTTATATTATGAAAAAAACTAGCAAATCATGTCAAAGGAGCTGATATACCTATAGTTTGGGACTTTTCGACTTCTGAGGTACTCCGTGAGAAACTTGTAAGTTTACCCCCGGAAAGATAAACTGAGTTTACCATTGATTTGGTACTTGGAGCCACTACAGTTTCTCAAACTCCACACCGTATGGTACTTCTAGAATTACATGAGTTGAAATTACAACTTGAGGATTAGTTAACTAAGGAGTTCATCCGAACGAGTACACCAGCTTGGGAAGCCCAGTGTTGGTTATAAAGAAGAAAGATGACTCTCTACGGATCTGTATCGATTACCTAAGCCCAAATATTGTAATAACTGAAATAAGTACCCTTTTCCCTGTCACTGAGGAGTTGTTTGATCAACCCCTAGGAACAGTCGTATTTTCAAAGCTAGATCTACGACAAGGGTATTACCAATTACTGATGGAAAAAAAGAGGAGGTGTCAAAGACAACCTGTAACAGTTGGTATGGTCGTTTTGAATTCTTAGTTATGCAGTAGTAGTGTTCTTAGATCTTCGCATCGAGTGTTTTAGCCACACTTGGATTTGTACGTCATCATCATGATTTATGACATCCCGGTCTCTTCAAAGCCTCATCAGGAGCATGCTTTACACTTGAAGAAGGTGTTACGGATACTTAAGGAACATAAGTCGTGAACTAAGTTTAGCAAGCATGAATCCTAGCTAAACCAAGTGAGCCTTTTAGAACACGTGATTAGTAAGGTACCGATCAATGGCATGGATATTCAGAGCCTTCTAGGAACGACAAGATACTATAGACACTTTGTTAGAGATTTCTATAAATTAGTGTCTCCCTTGCCATGTCTAACCAATGAGAGAGTTAGTATGAATTAAAATACGGGAACTAGTTACAAAGAATTGAAGAAGCGATTGACAACTACCTAATCCTTGTGGTACCTATGGGAAATGATGGATTAGGGAAATGGTTGTGGTGCGTGATTACTTATGCGTCTAGGAGATTAAAGTCTTACGAGAAGGATTACTTCACACATAATCTCAAACTCACCGTAGTACTATTTGCCTTAAAGAAATAGTGACATTATCTATATGGAGTAGCATTTAAGGTAATGTAGGATCATAAAAAAATCTGAAAAATCTGCTCTCTGAAAGAGACTTGAATATGCGCCAACGTAGGTGGATGGAGTTTTTGGGAGATTATGATTGTGTGATTAATTGTTGCTCTGGAAAGGCAAAGGTAGTAGCAGACGCCTTAAGCAGAAAGATTAATTCCCTCTCACCCCTCCTTCTCCCTTTCATAAAAATACAGGGAAATTTAGCTGTCTGGATAGGAGCAATGGGATTGTGTTCATTTTAAATCACCGAAAACTACATTTAATCCGGTGAGTGCTTTCATCGCCCTAGCACGAATTGAATTAAAATATATGATTGTATACTATTTTATTCTTGTTAATTTTAAATATGTTATTTGAGAATTTATATAATGCATGAAATGTTTCTAAAAATTATTCTCTTTTCATGTTTATGATTTTGTTTCGTAATAATTAAGCACAACGTGTATCTTATCATACTCTGCTTAACTACTTTGATACCATGTGAAATTGATTACTTATTATGTGTGGATGGTCGGCTTGTACTTTATCTTGCTGTGTCAAATTTAACTGCATGCTACTTGATTACTTGTCTATGTTTATCTGGGTCCCCGATGCAATTGGAGTTCGATCTAGATTAGCGGGGAAGAGTATTGACCGGACCATATGACTAGATCGGCTACTCGTGGTGTTTCTGGTATGCTAGCATAACCAACTAGTACTAATACGAGCTCGTAACTGAACATATTGGAAGTGGTTGATGAATATGGATTTTCTGGATTCGTGATAGCCTTCGGGCACTACTGAAGGGTTTATGCCTTGATGCCAGTCATCGTAGCCATATAGGAACTTGACTGCGTCTTGGCATAACCCACATGTATCCTTTTACTATGTGCTAGGATCTATGTTGCTACTTGGTTCACGTGATCACTAAATTTTAACTTGGTCAAGATCGACGATGGAACCTCACTAAGAAAGGAGCTTACCCTAGTTAAAACAACTCTAACAGGTGTAGCGCAATAGTTAAAGTGAAGTACAATGATGCCTTTACTTCTTTTGGGGAAGGATCCTGGGCGAACCTTAGAATATTTTGGTTTAGAATGTATTATAGTTATGTAAAATATTAATGTAAAACAGGTCCTTACCGGATCCTTTAGAAATTTTGCTTGTACTTAAGTGAAAACTCATGTTTAATCATTGTATTAAGACTTTCACTGTAATATTAAGTTAGGTTTTGGATTTTCTAAAATTCTTCCGCATAACTGTATTTACATGTTACTGCATTTAAGTAATTTGACCAACTGGATTATGGTAACGTGTTCAGGTCCGACCTGATACATGCGTTGAGCAAGTTGGTCATGGATTTGGGGTGTTACATAAGGAAAGTTTCCTTACAAAGATAAATTGGCACATTGCATTCAGTAAAGTAGTGATTAAGTGTGTCTTCTTGATTACACATAGGGCACTTAGAAGCAATGTTAAACCCAATTCTTTTCAATATATTATCAAATGGCTAGTAATTATTGACCAGATTCCAAGAGAGTACACCAATTTTTGGATGAAGAAGAGGTTTCCGTACCTTTTTAAGCACTGATATTAAATTATCACCTGTTCCAGATAGCAATTTGTAACCAGAAGAGATTGAGAACTTACCTGAGTGATTTGAGTCCACACTATTCGATCATCCTTGTCGTATATCTTTTTCCATAATTTTTATAATGTCTGAATTAAGTCATGCCTTCAGATCATCCATCAAGGTTTGTTTGTTGGATTGGAAATGAGAAACTATGAAGTCTTGATGTGGCTGAGCTTCATTTTAATCCTAATGAGCATCCTGAAACCTATCCAGTTATCTAACCAGAAGCTAACTGAGCCCCTCCCAACTAGAATCCTAATGTGTCTAATGGTTGTGTAATTAACTGATGTCACTCTTTTATAAGAATCTGAAGATTTTGCTGACTCTAGAAAGAACCATATAAGTTTGGGCCAAAGGGTTTCTCCTAATTGTAATTTCCAGAAAATCTTAACTGAAAAGCTTTGGATAATAACTACTTCCAGTTTCCTAAAGTTAAGTCCATTCTGAGTATGAGGCTGACACAAACCTTGCCATGATTTCCAGTGTCTTTTACTGGTGGTTTCATTATCACCCATGGGAAGTTCCTTAAAGATCCTATGTATCTTATTAATTGTTTGCTTTGTGGGAAACATGACACACCATACATGTTGTGGTATAGCTGGTAAGACATGCCTAATTAAAACTGATATTCCTGCCATATTAATACATTTATTGGTTCATTTAAGAATCCTAGAGCTGATCCTTTCTATTAGTGGCTTAAAGTATACATTTCCTTTTTCTACCTTTAAAGATTGTTATTCCTATGTAGGTAGGGGAAATGGATTTTTTTTTTAAAGAGACCATCTCAAATCGTATACTCTAAAAAAATTAAATGACAAAAAAATATTGTTGAATTCCTACAATGTCCTCTTTAACTATAACAACTTTGAAACTTGACCTATGCTTTCCCAAAAGTAAATATGTCATTTTTTAGGGATAGGGGAAGTAGTAGATACTCTCTTGGATTCATGGTCAATGAAATTAGTGGATGAAATTAAATTTAGAAATTAACAAAAAATGTTGAATGAGTGGATGAAATTATAAAAATCTTTCAAAAAAAAAAAAGAAAATGTGCCGAGACTGGTGTATAAGGAATTGAGGGGAGAAAAAGAAAATGTCCAATTGCAAAAATGTTTTTTGACAACATAGCCAGGCCCAGGGAAGATTTCATTTCTGGATGTGTTTACATGTAAGGCTACCAACAAAAGAAAGACTCAAAAAATTTGGAGTAATGTTGGACCCAAAGTGTCAATTATGTGATGAAGAAGAGAACCAGCAGCACCTGTTCTTCGAGTGTAAGGTGACACGGGAAATCTAGAAAACTGTACTCAAATGGATGGGGATAGACAAATTGCCAAAGAAATTGGATGAGGAGAAGATCTGTCTGATTCACAAAGGCAAAGGGAAGGGATGGAAAGCAATAATGATGCAATATGGAATCCGAGAAACGAGAAAATCTTTGGTAAGAATGAACAGGGAAAAGAGATAGTACGTAAGATTTTAGATTATATTGTGCATAGGGCATGGATGAATCAAAATCTTAGAGAAATATGTGTACAATATATGTTGGAATATTGAGTACGAGAAATATGTAACAACGGTTTTGGCACTGAAATTTAGGAAATGAAAGTTTGATATTGTTCCAAAAAACGTGTGTCAAACTCATAAAAAATAATAAGTAAAGAGTGTCAAACTCATACAAACAGAGGGAATACAATCACCTCAATTTCTAATCAAGTTTTCCACTTTGTTTATTATAAGTAAAAAATATAATCATGTAAAATTTTATAAATACATAAATTCAAAATAATATCACACTAGTGCAAAAAGGACAATAAACAGTGTGAATGGGGAGTGTTTTTTTGTAAACGTGCTCGACACAGCCGTCCATTATATATTCTGATACCGTAACAAATTATCGCACTGAAAAAAGGTAGATGGACGGATACATGCAAGAATTGAACAACGGTTTTAATTTAATCGCCATTATATGAAGCAATCGATACTGATTATGAGGAAGCGCCATGATATGAAACATAATTTTGATATTGAAACATTGCAGAATATTGAGTCAATTTTGCAGCTCTGTTTTAGTGTTGATTATGCCCTCCATTTGATTGCATTTCAGAGAGCGGAAATGCATTACAACTAAAATTAAGTGTTACAATGGTAATTCTTTTATCCAACATTATTTATCGGTTTTTTTAGAATTAGATATCTGCATTAATAAAATGATGCTTCCTTTGATCGAACCGGATTTCCAAAGTCTTAATTTATATCAGATTCATTTTCTGTAATCAATCTGTGAACTTTTATTTAGCCAGTGCAGGTTTCAAAATGAACATCGGATTCAGAACACAAAAATGATCTGAAATCAAAACATTGAGGACGGAATTACATATTAGCCATGTTTTGAATTTTTTTATTTTAGTAAAGCAATCTTAAAATTAATACCTTCGTCAGTTGGAATTCGTTTTTGTCTTTACTTAACATGGCAACTCACAATCACAGTAAACTTGATATAGAGTGCATCGAATTGTACACATTTGTCTTCTTCAACCACATACTGTAAAAACACCACAATGTGTAAAAGTGACATTAAAATTTCATCGTCAACACCGAAATGAATAATATTTGTTTACATCTTCACAAAATTTTAAGTAGGTAACAGAGACACATTTAAGGAGCACATAGGTACAATGTGACATGTTCCGCATCTTCGTCCTCATCATCTCTGCTCAATGAAGAGACATGTCCAAAATCCAGCTCCTCTTCATCTTCACTTAAATTAATCTCAAACTCTTTCTCCCAAATGCAAGTTTCTTGCCGGTTTTCAATTCTTTCACCTTCGTCTGTAGGGCTTCCATTTGGCTATTGAAGCAAGTAAATGTCTTCTTCCACATCCACAAAGTCCTTTCTCGATTCCTACACACCAACATGATAGAAATTAACATTCTATAGACAAAAACCATAGTTCATACGGAATGGTGTATGATTCAATACTTTCCCATGACAATGCCCATGTCTCTGAAGTTCTAACCTTTTTTGTACCTCCAGTCGTTTCCCTCGGGACCAAATTCACCTTGTATTGTTTTTATTTGTATCTAATTTCAGTAGTTTCAGGTCACGCCATTTTTATCGTAGTATTCGAGGCATAATAAGTGGTCTATTTGTACAGCACCACGCTCTTTGATCATCCTAGTGACCAAACATCCATAAAGGAATTCATTCTTTGCTGTGTCAGCGACTTTATTCATGTAGACAATGTTATTCTCCATAATGTAATAGAAGATCATAAGGCTTATAATGGTTGGCTCACACAATGCCCATCTCCTTCAATGGAAGCACATTCATGGAATTCCACTCAAAAATTAACTGTTGGTCCACGTTCAACACCGATAAATCATATATGTCTGCTTGCCCAACCTTGTCACCCTGTATCCTGAAATACTCATGCCCAATTTTTATGGGACACAGTGGTTGGGAATATATTTTAACTGGTTAAGATTGTTGATGGAAAATCTCATAAGGGCTATTCAAGACAGTGGGGCGTAAAAAAAATAGGGCCAATCGAGGGACACTATAAGAATTTAGTAACAGTCATGGCATTCCATTAACCTTGGTTCCCCTATCATTGTCATGGAATATTTCCAAGTTTGCATAAAATTATATTCTTCGTCTGGGTGGGTAGGACTATCCATCGCAATTAGGTTATGCAAATAATGGGGTCGGAAATAATCCAATATGTATCCAAAATGTAAGTCAAGTACAAAATTGGGGAGCAACACCTTGGTCGCGGTGCATTTTTGGTGTACCCATTGAACATAATGCTCCTCTGCTGCCTTGTTGAAGAATTCCAGACTGGTTGTGGGCTTCAGAGAGCACTCGTGGTCCCTTTGTCTTCTAGTGTACATTGTAGTAGATCTTCTCCTCGTTTGAAGATTTCCTCTATTTCCTCCCATAGAAGAATGACCGTTGTATATAGAGCACCAAATTTTTTCCCTCTCATTTTACCCATCATTAATGAATATGAACTTGTGCAAAGATGCAATTTGAATGAATAAAAGGATAATTTGAGCTACGGTATTTCAGTCTTTGGTTATGGGATGTGGGAGGATCAACTTATTATACGGGATGGTTCAGAAATCGAGGGCATTGCAAAGAGACGGTGTGGAATCCACCTTGGCATATTTCGATTTTGGAACCATGGTCAAATTAAAAATGAGGTTATTTTCCCTAAGCAGTTTCAATTCCGACTCTCCAATCGGTATTGTAACTGTGTTTAACAGAGTTTAAATTTTGGAAAATTTATTAAGTGACGCATTAAATGAGGTTAGAAGGTGGTTTAACCATCGTCTTTCATAAAGTGACTTCATTTATAACAACTGCCTCCCAACTCCTGCAAAAAACATAAAATCCGCCCCTTCTCCAAACCTTGTTTTCTTGTACGCTGCCAATCTCCAAACAATCTCTGTATTTCCTCATCCACCCTCATAGATTTTCTATGAGGATTCATCAGCAACAGAAGATGGTGACATCTATCACCAGCCCCCTCGTTTTATTCTGCACAAATCTCCGACCAAGATCCTCAACCGGTTTGAAACCCTCGCACTAACACATCCACCTCATCTCCACCGCACATGTCAATCCCATCTCTGGCATTTTCGTCGAATCTGGTGGTATCTCATTCCCCAACATATCCCTTTGTGATGGACTCATTGTCCGGAGCGGCAAGGGCCAGGTGTTCAAGCTATGGATAGGGCGACCCAAGGTTGTCGAAAGAGCAGAGGTCAGGATGGACTTTGTCAATCTGCAGGGCGTCATGAAAATACTTTGACTTGATAAGACAAAAGTAGTTTCAGTTATTGTTTTTTGTTCATGCATATTTCGTGCTTGTTTTGGTTTTTGTTATATGTAGTTATGGATTGTTGATAGCTAATAATGTGTGTTATTTATTTCATTAAATATAATATACAACACAAAGAAAAGTCATAATTAAATATTGGTTTTTCAGGATTCAGCTACAAACATTCGGTATATTTTGAATCATAGTTGTCTTAAACACCGGTCAAGGTAGAAAAAAACCCCTTGAGAATCCATAAGAATTCATCCACGTGATGTGGTGATTAGGGGGAACTGCCTCAAATAGGCAATCTCTTCATATTGTTAATATGTTTTCTATCATTCACCGTGTTGTGAGTTGTTTGTGAATAACTTTATGATTTTCTTTGCAAGCATGAAGCTGTTTGAGATGTCTTTATCCCATGGTTCCTTCTAGGTTGTACGATGTTCTCTGCCTATAGGCGTAGAGTAATGGAGGGGTTATTTTTGTCCCTAAACAATAACCATCCATGGCTTTTGGTCGACATACCTCCCACTCATCGATACACTCGACAAGTAACTAACTACTAATTAAGGTTCATGAAATTCAACTAAATCAAACCTTTCAAACTAGTTGAAGTCAAGGTACATCATAACAACCTATAGTAACATTAGTGTATCCAAATCCCAAAAGTCCTTTCACATTTAGTTGCATTTTCTTTTTCTACTTTAGTACATTAAACCTTGCTGTGTATTCAAGTTCAATTACATTTGCTTGGTCTAGTTTAAGACTACTATGTATCATCAGTGTGGACTGGAAATCGATCTAATGATGGAGTTTGAAAACAAACTTGGTAACTTCAGCACGATGGCCTAGCTATCAAACTCATAGATACATGTTTAGATGGGGCATGATTTACATTTTCACATAAAGTCTATTAATGTTTTCTCAAATTTGTTCAAGCCATTAACAATTACTATTCTTCTAATCACCTCTGGGACCAAGTCCTCAACAACAGCAATGGATGCATTCATTTTCAATTGTGTAGCATGAGACGCTTGGCCTAGGTTTTCAAAGCTATGGAAATCGATAATCGTGTCAAAGCCATTCTAGATACCATGCTTCAGACTGACACTGAGATTTATGTGGTGCCATACATTAGAATGTAATTGACACTTTAAAATTATAATGTGTTTTGAAAATTGTTCTTCGATTACAAAACCATTCATGTGCTCCTTTTCAACACAACAATTATTGGTACTTAATACTCATCCGTCCTAGTACAAATGAAATTGTTACCCTTGAGTCGATGACTAGAGGAATCCAACCCACCACACTGTTGAAAACCAAGCCTTTTTAGGTACTTTCATTTCTTTCGTCTTTCTTATTTTATCTTCTATAAGTGAATTGCGTAATCTTTAAAAGTTCTACATTGATAGACTAGCATGTCGATATCAAAGGGAGAAGAAAAAGATAAAACCATCTCCGGATTATAGCTGGAAGATAACAAATATTGATGTAAGTCATTCAATACAAAATTTCCTTTATTCCTAACATTATTTCATACTATTACATTTTCTCAATTTCCTTTGCAGTACCGGCATCAGGTGAGTGGTTGGGAATGCGAGTACTACGTCCTCCTATTCATGGAAGACCTTGTGCTCAAATCTACCTCTACCAATATTCTAGAGGTCAGTCGATAAATTACGAATTAAATCTTTTTCTTCTTCCCTAATCAATGCTTACATATAATGTGGGGAGATTCTGTAAACAACAGGTATTTCCCCAGGGACAAGGAGCATATGATGGCAAGGAGATAGCAGCTATAACTGACAGATGATGCCAGGCCTGGATGGACGTATATTTGAAGGCTTGCAAGACATCGATGAACCCCATGCCGTAAAATGGAGTTAAAATTTTGATTTTATTGAGAGTTGTTTAAGGAATTTGCTTGTTGATGGAAGATTTTTTTAATTCTACAGTTTGTACAATTTCATTTCTTGTTGCTTAGTATTAATCATGGTTGGATTCAGACTATATTTAATTGTGTTTATTTAAATTCGAATTAATTTAGCTGTTCTGATTCTCTTCTGCGAAATTTTCTCGGATTTCGATCTGGGATGGATCAGGTAAAATTAAAATAGGGCATTTCAAATGAAAAAACACACCAATGTTTGATAATACTAATCGTTGCTATAATATATAAGTGACACCAGTATTAATTCTATATCGGCGCTCAAAGTTTACCGGTGCTAAAATATTATGTCAGATTCAATTATGAGCACCAACAATTTTTTTCCATTTCAGTGCTTGAGTTACATTGGTGCTCAATATATATGAGCACGTAGATTTGACTTTTGCATGCAACGACAACATCGATTCCTTACCGTTGCCGAGAAATATCAACAACGGTGCAGTCAGAGTTTAATTAAGCACCGGTACCCATATACCAGTGCTGGTGGTGCCTATGTAACTATGTTCTATCAACCCCCTATTTAGGCACAAGTATCCAAGGGGGTTGAATAACCGGTGCCTATATGTACCAGATTACTGGTGCATATGTATGGGTTCTACAGTAGTGATTTCAATATACGATCAACCAAATTTCATGTGGAATACACTTTCTACATTAAATACATCTGACATTAAGCAGATCGCTCCACATGAGTTAAAACTGCTTGGAAATTTCCGGATGTGTAATTTGCAACAACGGTGGATGATCCTGCTGTAATTTATGGAATTTTGCATACATCACTGGTAGAGATGTTTGTTGTGTGGATCTTATTGACAAAATTATTGTTATACTCGCATATAAATAAAAGAGTTTCATAATTTAAAAATGTTATTGAAGAGCATAGTAAAAAATTTATGTGGGAGATTTGTATGTGAAGAGGTGCAGGCCAAATCAAAAAACGACAAGTGTTAATAAAAAATTAAAATTAAATTCATCCTTATTTTCCTCCATCCATTTATAACTAGAAATTACCTTTGTCATTTTTTATATGCCCTCAAACCACCCGTATAAATTTTTCTCGTTAAGAGTGTACATAAAAAAATCTCGTGAAGAGCGTACATAAAACCTTAGTTATTGGGAAGGCTGAACTGGATACATTTTTCATCTCCTTAATTAATTGCAGTGACTAGAAGGGAATAACATGTATTGGAAGATGAAGGGAGCTGCTCAACAGCAGAATGAGGGCTAAGCGGTCTAAGAACATTGATAGAATCAGCAGTTTACCCGAATCTCTCATCCACTTTATTCTCTCCTTTCTCACCACAAAGGATGTGGTTTTTATCAAAAAGGTGGAAGTGGAAATTCATGTGAACAAACATCACATCCCTGGAGTTCTGCAATGGTGATGATGAGATTAGAAACAATAGTTTTGTGCATTCTGTCAACAGGGTTCTGCTTCTCCTGGATGCTTGACTAAGCCTGCACAAGTTTCGAATCCAATGGTCGGCGCCACAACAAGATTACATCAACACATGGGTCACCTTTGCGGTGTGTCGGAATGTTCGCCATATTCAGGCTTCTATGGATGCCAGAAAGCACTTCATCCACACACCCCCTGCCACTTCCCCCACACTAGAACATTTCAGTCTCAGTTGCTTTTTTATGCTCAAAATCCCTTCCTTTTCCTCTCTTCCCGCACTCTGGATCCCGTGTCTTGATGAGATTTCATACACTCACATGACTGCGTTAGCAGGTTGATATCTGCATCCCCCGTGCTTCATTCTGCAGATATCCCCTACACCAACCTCGCTTTTCGAATCTCTTCTGACTCCTTGACCAGCCTTAAGATTTATCCTGGAGGATAATTCATGGTTACAGGAAGCTTGAAATAGATGCACCTAACCTTGAGCGCCTCCTTTTGTTCGATCACATTGTTAATGAATTTTCGGTGGCAAGGCCGTGGTCGTTGAAATCGGTTGGATCTCTGATGACAACGAGTCTGATCTTATGGACGGGGCGTTTGAGGTTCAATGCAATTCGACCCTGAAGCTAGTTACATCTCTAAAAAATGTGGAGTTTCTAGCAATGGACCATGCTTTGACATATTTAACTACGTTGTACGTCCTTGTCGAATGTTGTCATTAGAGCTATCTCCCTGTCGTGCTTTCCCACTGCGTCAAACTACAAGTCCTTAAGATTTCCATGGTGAAAAACTGTTTTTACCATTTTACCTTAACTATCAATTCTATGTTCCAACATAGTCTAACTTAACCAAGTATGTAAAGTAAATAATGCACGAGACACACAACTTGGTTACGCAGT
>JAULKM010011570.1:0-14750 GCA_032355605.1 Rubia tinctorum
CTAATCAAATCAAAACTCCTAAATTAAAATATTTCAAAATTAATTCTAAATATGAGCACACTACCTCATTAAAAAACCTAGTGCGAAAAAGAGTATAGTGTTAAGCTCCCAAAAATACAAAACTAAGAAAAATATAATAAATGACATTTTTGAGATCATATCAGTGTGGGGGCTTGGGCTGGGACGACAGTGTGGGGGCTTGGGCTGAAACAGCGGTGGTGGGGACAAACGACTGGGACATTGGTGCGATGGTCGAGGCAGGGACGGGGGAAGATCGATGGATTCAGCGGTAGAAGAGGTGAGGCGATAAGGATCATCAGGTGGTGGAGGCGGCATGCAGTCAGCGGGCAAAGGGGCGGAAGAGGATCATCAGTTGAAGGCACCGACAGTGGACTGGCTGACGGTGGCGGTAGGCTGAGCTTGAGTGAGGTGGCGGTAGGCGGTGGAGAAATGAGCTCAGAAGGAGAAGATAGGAAAGGGAAGGGGGAAAGGGTTTGGAAAAAAAGAAAAAAGAAATAAAAAAATAGAAGAGGAAATAAAAAAAGGAAAAGGAGAAAAAAGGAAAGGGAGAAAAGAAAAATTAAAAATGAGAAAAGAAAAATGAAAGAATTTAAAATTACTAATTTACCCCTAAATTTAACGTTTTGACTGAACTTGACACTTTGACCGGATGGAAGGGTTGCAATTCAGCACTTTTGTTAGTTCAGGGGGCAAAAGTATTCAAAAAATAAATGGGGGGTCGAAGGTGAACGATGGAAAGAGTTGGAGGACCCTAAAGTCGTTCATCCAATGTGAAATTACTAATTTACCCCTAAATTTAACGTTTTTGACTTAACTTGACGCTTTGACCTGATGAAAGGGCTACGATTCAGTACTTTTGTAAGTTCAGGGGGCAAAAGTATTCAAAAAATAAATGGGGGGCAAAAAGTGAACGATGGAAAGAGTTGGAGGGGCCTCTGAAGTCGTTCGCCCTTCCTATAATTTTATAAAACTTTTAAAATGTATAAATAATTATAATATGATACTAACAGTCGTTGAAACGAGGATTTTCATTATTGATATAACGGTTAGTCAGTCTAATAGGAAACTTTCTCAAAGCACCATATTCGTAAATTTAATGCTCCCTCATCCCACGAAAAATGACATGTTTCTATTTTCGTCTGTCCCAACTTAAATGACATACTTTTAAAATTATCCCATATGAAAAAAAATATGTTGCTTCCCACAATGTTTTCTTTTTAACTTTAACAACTTTTAAATTAGATTCACGGTTTTTCCCAAAACATCCCAATTTTTGCACAATCATCCTTTGCCACATGAGCTCTTTTAAAAAGTAGGTTAAAAAACAAACATATCATTTTATTCATAATCTTGTTAAAGATCTTTTCCTTTTTTTTTCCTTTTTCTCCTTTTTTCTTTTCTTGTTTGGGATCAAATTTTTCTCGCTTCTTCGTTTCTGCCGACCACACTATCTAGAGAGGTCTGGCGTGGTTTTCAGAAATTTCAAATAATTAAATAACTAAACACAAAATTTAAGTATAGGTATAGAAATTTTAAGTGTTTAATATTTAATTTACAATATGATCCTTATGACCAGCATTTACGAGTTTTGGACCTGCATTTTGGATTTGATTATAAACATAAAATTTTGAGAAAAGTGTGTTTTTAAACCTGTGTTTTGAGTGAAAGTGCAGAAATGACCTTGTAAAATCTGAAAGTGCAAAAATGACCCTGGAAATCGTTGACCGAAATGACTGGAAATCAGTGAAATGACCATTTTCCCCTTTTGTTAAAAGTTTTGAAAAAAAAGGTAAGAGGTATGAATGCCCTTTTTAATAACAAAACAATAATTTTCTCATTTATTTCTTTCTTTCCTCGTCGATTGATTTGGGCCAAGGTGGGTCTCATGGGAGGCTAGTGTAGAGATGAGTCAATTTTAAGGGTGGATGCGGCATTCCCCGTGGAGGCGGGATGAGGGACAAGGCGGAGGTCGAGTGGTGGTCTCATAGGTAGGAGGGTGGTGGCTGGGACAGAGTTGCAGAGAGGGCGCAATTTTAAGGGTGGAGGCAGCGTTTCGTGTGGAGGTGGGACGAAGGACGAGGCGGAGGTCGAGTGGTGGTCACATGGGTGGGAGGGTGGTGGCCAGAGTTGGATTGCAGAGAGGGGACAATTTTAAGGGCACCACAATGTCACTGGAGAACACCATAAGGAACCACTTTTGCCAGCGTTCTCTACCCTCGTCTACCAATCAGTGAAGGCGCGGACGATCCGGCAGCGGCGCTTTTGGCCCAGGTGAAGCAGAAACGACAACGATGCATCTGGACATTGTGGTGCCCTTAAAATTGTGCCCATAGCTCTTCCAAGTGGGCTTTTTGAAGAGCTTTTTTTTCTTCAAAATTCCAGTCCATATTTTCGACCCCAGTTCATTAGGGCTTCAAAAATATAGAGTTTTATTCTAATTAGACTTAGATTTGGTAAGATTAGATAAGGAAATATTCTTCAAGGTTACTTGGAGAAGAATTAGAGTAGATTACCATTTATTTTAGGAGTTCTAGTTAGATATGGTATTAGTTACTTAGAGCTGCCATAAGTTGATTCAGTTTCCAATTCTAACTAGGGTTTTGGGGGAGATATATCCCTATAAATAGAGGGGTATGGCCGAGCCATTTCTCACCTTTTTTATCAATCATATATTCAGAATTTTGAGATCATTTTCTGAGCTTGTGAGCTACCTTAATTGTTATTTAATCTTGCGGGTTAATTAAGTGTCAATATCTTCAATTTGTGAACTAATCCTGTGGGTTAGTTAGCTTCATAAATCTCGAGTTGTTCAAGATCCTGAGGGCTAGTTTTGATTAGTTTGTGTGGCTATACTAGGGTTTGTAAAAGCTCTGGTTTAGTCAAAGATCTGAAATTCTGCAATCCAGAGTCTTCGCGAGGAGATTCATATCAGTTGGTATCAGAACAAAGCAAAAGAACCTGTGGCCAAAATCATCAGGGGTTTTCAGGTTCTTGCATTATTTTATTTTCAAAATTTTGTTCTAAATTTATAAACTTTTTCGTGTCACATTTTAACTATTTTTACTTGATCTTTCTTAGCCAGGGGATTGAATCTAGAGTTGAAGGATCCGAGAGTTAGAATATTTCGGTATTATTATCCGCCTTCACCTTCATCAATCGAGTCAGGAGGCCGTCAAAGGGTCTAAGCATTAATAAGTATTATCCGTCTTTACCTCCCCGATCAGTTTCACTATTTTTAGTTAGTTTATACAGTTTATGTGCTTGTGATATTTTTCGTCTACTCTTTTGAAAAATTATTGCATGCTCATAATCCTATTTGTTTTCTTTATCGTTCTTTGATTCCATAATCTTGAATTGTTCTTTGATTCTTGATTACACTCTATAAAAAATAGAGACTTTGTGTCTTTTCTAGATATAGTGTCATATTCTTGATCTTTACGATCTTGAATGCCTCGAAGTTCATTTGAATCGAGAGGAAGTTGTCGCAGATTTCTTATTCCAAGTTCTCTATAGGTAATTTTTGTTCCAATTTTTTTTGAAAATAAAAAACAAAGGGTATCAAATTTTTGGGTTTTAAAATCGGAATCCAGGATTTTGAAATCGGAAATTTGGGATCAAATTGTAATTTTAAAAGTTCGGGGGTTGTTTTGCAAATTTTGAAGTTGCACACGGTTAAAATTGCTTCAAAAATAATATTCTGATTTTGAGTGTTATATTTTGTGTAAAGTTTGAATTTATAGCTGAAAAATAAACAAGAAAAAGGCAATCCGACTTGAAAAATGAAAAGGAAATAAAAAGCCTAATCGGAAGAGGAAAAGGAAGTCGAATCCATTTGAGAAGGTTAAATTGATCTGAAATTTTTTCTTGGGAAGCATGTAAGTACAAAAAATCCTTTTCTAAGAAGGATTTGAGTTGGGATAGCTAATCCAATTGGGTTTTGGAAAGTTAAATCAATTTTCAAAACTTATTTATCTCCTATATAAAGCATTCTTGTTTTGATCATATCTTCTTCATTATTGCTCCGATTTATGCCATTTGAATTGATTTTTATTAATTATTATTTTAGAATTTGAAATTCCAGATCATGAGCCCAATTTTGAGTTTATATATTTTTTAATTTCAAAATAAGATCTGCAATACTTTTCTCCTATATTGCTCTGAATTTGTGGTGAATTGATCGATTGCCCTTATATTAGCCTTCACCTAGTGAGTTATATGTATTATAAACTTGAAGAGTGACCTTACTAAACAAAGGGAAGGGGGAATGATTTTTATTACTAACCATTTATTTTCTTAGCAGCTTAGTAGAGATGCCGGATGAAAATCCATTCGTCCCGCCTTTTGTTGGCGATCCCAACAATTTACCAATGATAAACATGTCCATTAGTAGGCCTGGTGAACATCCATGAGATGAGGCACCAGACAGTTGGGAGCAACATCGTGTCAAACCCCATGAACATGTTGATCCTGATCGCTTTGCTGTCACATTAAATGCACTCATAAACGAGGTGTAGAGATTGGCAAGAAAATTTGATAGCTTGGTACCACCCACACCAAAGTCCACGAAAATGAGGGATGATCCTCATGGATTTGTTTGCAGATTCCAAGGTTATAGTAGTTCCGATGAAGATTCCAATGAATCTCACACCGAGGATCTTCAAAAAAGGCATCGTCGTGACATAAATCATGGTTCCCAAAGTAGAATAAGAGCCAGTTTGAGTTCAGGTTCAAGTTTGAGACATCAAGGGGTTGAAGTATGATATTCCTTTATTTGATGGCCATAATCTGGTTAAGTATCTTCATTGGGAGCGACAAATTGAGAATCTGTTTGATCTCAAAGTTTATTAGGAGAAATAAAAAATTAAAGTGGCACAATATTCCTTTTCTCATCCTGCGGCTGAATGGTGGAAAAATGTGAAAGAAAAGAGACAACTTGTCGAGAAGAAACCTATCTCCACCTGGGAGAGATTGAAGACTGAACTTTGCTATTATCATGTTCCGCCTACTTATCTGATGAAGCAACATTCTTGTCTGGACACTATGAAGCAAGAAAATCGCACAGTTGATGAATACTGGAAAGATCTCAAGTTGACCATGAGAAGGGTTGGGATGAAAGAAGACGATGCATTCATCAAGAATCGATTCATTGAAGGCTTACGTGAAAACCTTCAAACACCAGTTAAGCTTCAACATCATATTTCCATGGACAATTTATTGATGAAAGCAAGGTTGGTTGAGAGCACTCTATAGCCAAAGAAGCAACAGTTTATATTTCCCAGTCAACGATTAGAGTTTGACTTTGGAAACCCTAACCCTAACCCTGGCTGAGGTAGAGGGGCACCAATGGGAGGCCGAGGATCGGCCCAATCCTACTCCAATCCGACTTAAAATTCCTCTAATAGAAGAAAAATGCCTCAAACTTCAAACTAACAATCTTTGAGGAGTTCAGGTAAGTCCCCTATCTCTTCATCAAATTCGGCGTCAGTTAGCACTCCTACTTGCTTTCATTGTAAAGAGAGAGGAGTGGTTCGTAATAATTGTCCCCATGATAGAGTGTTAGCCACCATTGAGGAAGGAGATGAAGAAGATGAATATGCCGATATGCTCGTTTTATATGAAAGTGAGGAAGAACATGTCAATGAAGAGATCATCATAGATGATCATGGTGAAGAAGGTCCGGAAACACAAGGTAACTATGTGACATTGAGAGCTTTGAACTTTCAAGTGGCTGAAACCTAGGTACAGAGGATTAATATTTTCCATACTTGTTGCCTTGTGAAAGATAAGAATTGTTTACTGATTATTGATGGAGGATCTTGTGCTAATATTGTTTCCAAACTTCAGGTCAAATCATTGTCTTTGCCTATTACTACTTATCCATCACCTTATAAACTTATTTGGTTAAATGGTAGTGGTGAGATTAAGGTTAATAAAAAATGCATGGTTAACTTTAAGATTGGAAAATATCATGATTCTATCGTATTTGATGTTATACCTATGGAGGCTAGTCATATCTTGTTAGGGAGACTATGGCAGTTTGATCATAAATCTTTGCATAGATTAAGGATAGAACCAGGCATACATTGACTCCATTGTCACCAGTGGAAGTTATTGAGCCTCAAAGCCACATGAAAATCGACAAAGAAAAGTTTGCGACTAGCTAGAAGTGGCCGACCAAAACCCTAGCCAAGGTTTGAAGGTGATTGGCCAAAAGAGCAAAAATGGAGACAAAAACCCTAAAATTTTCAACCAAAATTTATGGGTGGCTGATCTTGGTAAGTCAGATAAGGTTTTAATGATTCTAAAATTCGCAAAAACTTTTATCTTCACATCTTAGTCTCTTTCCATCGATTTTATGATGAAACGTGAATTGCTAATTGAATCTGGAAAATCATTTTATGCATTTATTAGGGACGTGAATCGTACTTTTTCTAATCATTCGCATGTTTTTATTTTACATTTTAAAGAGAGTTATTTTGCTATGAGGATATACGTGTGCATGTTCTTCCACGGTTTGCTGAGATGTTACAGGAATTTGAGGATGTTTTTTGGAAGCCTTGCCCTATGGTTTACCACTATTGCAAGGCATTGAGCATGGGATTGACTTGATTTTGGGTTTGATTATACCTAATCGACCAACTTATAAGGCAAAACCTGAGGAAACAAAGGAACTACGACGACAAGTCGAGGATTTACTTCAAAAAGGTTATGTGCGTGAATCGTTAAGTCCTTGTGTTGTGCCTGTCATTTTAGCTCCTAAGAAAGATAAAACTTGGCGAATGTGTATAGATTGTTGTGCTATTAACAAAATCACTATTAAGTATTATCATCATATCCCTAGGTTAGATGATATGCTTGAAGATTTGCATGGATTTGTGATATATACTAAAATTGATTTGACTCAGGGTTACCATCAGATTCAAATTAAGAAGGGTGATAAATGGAAAACTCCATTTAAAACTAAGTTCATGTTATATGAATGGATTGTTATAACTTTTGGTTTAACTAATGCACCAAGTACTTTTATGCGGTTGATGAATCATGTCTTGAGAAAGTTTATTAGTCGATTTGTTGTTGTTTACTTTGATGATATTTTGATCTATTCTAAGTCGATTGATGAGCATATTGAGCATGTGGAATCAGTTTTTCTTGCACTTTGTGAGTGTGATTTATATTCAAACATAAAGAAGTGTACTTTTGTGCTTCAAAAGTTGTGTTTCTCGGTTTTTTGGTCTCTAAGAAGGGTATAAAAGTCGACGAAACCAAAATTGAGGCCATTAAGACCTGGCCGAGACCTACCAATGCCAATCTGGTGTGTTCTTTTCATGATTTAGCTAGTTTTTATAGAAGGTTTGTAAGTGATTTTTCATCTATTGGTGCCTTAAAATGAACTAGTTTAAAAGGATGTAAAATTTGTTTGGTGTGATACTTAAGGGAATGCATTTAATGAATTAAAAGTAAAATTATGTAATGCTCTTGTGCTTGCTTTACCTAGTTTTAATGGTACTTTTGAGATTCATTGTGATGCTTCTGGTGTTGGTATCAGTGCTGTTTTGATGCAAGAGAATCACCCTATGGCTTACTTCAGTGAAAATTTAAAGGGCGGTGCTCTGAATTATCCTGTGTATGATAAGAAATTCTATGCAATTGTGCATGCATTAAAAACTTGGCAACATTATTTATTGAATAAAGAATTTTTTATTCATAGTGATCATGAGTCGTTGAAATATTTGAAGTGTGAGATGAAGTTGAAAAAGAGTCATGCTAAATGGTCTAGTTTATTGAATTTTTTCTTTATGTGTTGCGATACAAGAAGGGTAAAGAAAATGTTGTTGTTGATGTTTTGAGTCGTAGACATGTTTTACTTACACAATTGGAATGTGTCCTTTTATATTTTTTCTTTCGTGCGAGATTTATATGCTACTGATCCTGATTTTTCATCTGTCTATACTGCTTGTGAACATGGTGCGTATGAGTCATTTTTTCGGGAATGATGGGTTTTTATTTTGTGGCAATAAGTTATGTGTTCCTCAATGTTCCATGCGTGAATTACTTTTTAGAGAAGCTCATTCAGGTGGTTTAATGGGGCATTTTGGTGCATTAAAAACTTATAATTCGGCGAGAATAATTTTTAGGCCAAAAATGGCACTTTCTACTGATAGGATTTGTAGAAATTGTATTGATTGTTTGAAACGAAGTCAAAGACTAAGTCTCACTATTTATATAATCCTTTACATGTTCCTACACATCCTTGGGTTGATATTTCTATGAATTTTTGTTCTCATATTACCACGATCCTAATCAGATAATGATTCTATCTTTGTGTTCGATTTTCGAAGATGGCACATTTTATTCCTTGTAGGAAGACAGATGACGCAAAACATGTCACAGATTTATTTCTGAAAGAGGTGGTTAGATTACATGGTATCCCTGCGTCTATAGTGTCTGATCAAGATGTCAAATTTTTATCGTACTTTTGGAATATCTTGTGGCGCAAGTTATGGACGAAATTGCTGTTGTCCACGACAAGTCAGCCACAAACTAATAGACAGACAAAGGTCACCAATCTCATATTAGGGACTCTTCTGCGTGCCCTAGTTCAGAAAAATTTGAAGAATTGGGAAGTGTGCATTCCGATTGCAGAGTTTGTTTATAATCGCACTATTCATTCTCTTACTTCTTTACCTCCATTTGATATTGTTTATGGATTTTTACCAGATACACCTCTTGATTTAATTCATTTGAATTTTAAACAGTTGCACAGTTTTGATGGATAAAAGAAGGATGATTTTGTAAAGAGATTACATGAGAATGTGCGATTGAAGATTGAAAAGACCAATACTCAGAATGTCGACAGCCAACCAGGGGCGCTGATTTATGAGGTTTCATGAGGGTGACTGGTTTGGTTGCATTTGCAGAAGGAGAGGTTTTCGAATGCTCGAAAATCTAAACTAAGTCCACGTGGTGATGGTCATTTTAAAGTGTTAGAGTGTGTGAATGATAATTCTTACAAGATTGATCTACAAGGCGATTATGGTGTTAGTACTACGTTTAATTTTGCTGATTTATCTCCATTTACCTTTGAAGACGATTTCATTTCGAGGGCGAAACATTTTGACCACGGAGGGAATGATGGAGATTCGAAGAAGACTACCACTATAAATGAAGACATTCCACGACTTGATCAAACATTCAGGGGTTACGTTTGGGATCCTCTAAGTGACATGGCTAGACTAATGACAAGGTCAAGAACGAAGCTTAGAGATGCACCATTGAATGCTTTGATAGATCAACTCCTTGATGAAGAACTCAAGACTAAATCGGCTAGGGCTTGGATTGATTATTCAAGCTTGTCGATTAGTTGAAGACATCGTGAATAACACTATACTCTTTTCCTCATCGGGGTTTTAACGAGGTAGTGTGATCTTTGTAAACTATTGTAACATTATTATATTTGGTCCATAGCTCGGCCATGTGGGCTTTTTGAAGAGCTATTTTTCGAAATTTCAGTCCATATTTTCGACCCCAGTTCATTAGGGTTTTGAAAATATTGAGTTTTATTCTGAATAGACTTAGATTTGGTAAGATTAGATAAGGTATTATTCTTCAAGGTTACTTGGAGAAGAATTAGAGTAGATTACCATTTATTTTTGGAGATCTGGTTAAATATGGTATTAGCTTCTTAGAGCTGGCATAAGTTGATTCAGTTTCCAATTGTAATTAGGGCTATGGGCTAGATATATCCCTATAAATAGAGGGGTATGGCTGAGCCATTGCTCACCTTTTTTTTATCAATCAAATATTCATAATTTTGAGATCATTCTCTGTACTTGCGAGCTACCTTTATTGTTTCTTAATCCTACATGTTAATTAAGTGTCAATACCTTCGATTTATGAACTAATCATGCGGGCTAGTTAGCTTCATAAATCTCGTGTTGTTCAAGATCCCGGAGGCTCATTTTGATCAGTTTGTGTGGCTATACTAGGATTTGTGAAATTCCTTATTTAGTCAAAGATCTAAAATACCGCAATCCAGAGTTTTTGCAAGGAGATTCATATCAGTAAGGTGGTTGAAAGACCGAAATGCTAATATAGATTTTTTTTCCATAAGTCACTCAGAGAGAAACATTCCAGGTTAGGCATCTTTAAAATTAGTGATGAGAACCAACAGTGGATCACAGGACAACCACAAATTGCTGAAGTGTCTTTACGTTTCTTTCAATCACTTATGAGTGATGAAAACTCATGTCCAACTAGATCTGAAGCTACCTTTGTTCTTCAAGCAATTGATCAATCTATCTATGATTTTGAAAATGAGAGAACGATGTCCCTAATTACACTTGAAGAAACCAAGAAAGCTATCTTCCAACTCAGTTCTGCAACAGCTTCGGGTCCGGACGAATATTTTAGAATCATTCTACAGAACATACTAGGAGATCATAGGCATAGATGTTTGGAAAGAAATCCTGGAATTTCAGGTTGGATTTCCAATATCAACGGCTGTAGGTAGCATGTTGATAGCCTTAATTCCCAAGGTTAAAACCCCTTCATATTTTTCTGAGTTTAGACCCATTATCCTTTCTAATTTTATTAACAAATTAATGGCGAAAATTGGTGGATAGAATAAAACTGGTCATGAGCTCTATAATATCCAAGGAACAATCAACTTTTTTTATCTAATTAAGACATAACCAACAATATTCTACTAATGAAAGAAGCCATAAGGCTGTTAGATACAAAGAATGAGAGCCTAATTTAATCTTGAAATTAGACATCATAAAAGCATTCGGTAGGGTTTCTTGGTCAATACTTAACACTCTGCTTCTAAGATTAGGATTCCATGGCCACCTGGTTAAACTCATAATGAATAATTTGAATGTGTTTTGGTCCTCTCTGATCATAAATGTACCCCATGGTTTCTTCAAACCATCGAGTGAACTCAAACAAGGTGATTCTTTATCACCCTTCCTTTTTAATATAACAACTGAATTGTTCACGAGGAACATTGAGATTCAGTTTCATTCGGGGAATCTGAAATATTTCAAAACCCCTCAGTGCTTTATCAATTTGACACAACTATCCTTTGCGGACGGCAAAGTGTTGTTTGTCAAAGGCACTAAACAGACCCTTACCAACCTAATGTTGTTCCTGAGTATCTATCAAATAGGTACGGGCAAAAAAAATAAACTTTGCAAAGAGATCTTACTCTTCGGGCACACTTAGAAAGGCCAAAGCTGATCAAATAAGGCGCATAACAGGTATGTCTAGAGGAGTAACTCCATTCCAAACCGGGAGTTACCGTTTTTAAAGGGAGGAAACTGATAGGATTAGTGATGGAATTTGCAATTGGAAAAACTCTTGGCTTACAGCTGGGGGAAATAGTCCTAATTCGGTATGTTTTAACCTCAATTCCGTAAAACATATGGGCAGTTACTGCACCCACATCTCACATTGTTACAAAATGGAATTCATCTTGAGTATTATTTTATGGGGTCTAACCGATGAGGGAGGTTTTAAAAAATATTGGGTGACCTTGAATACAATATGTTATCCCATGGATGAGAACATATTGGGAATTAGGAGATTATCGACCATCATTGATTCATTCTCCTCTAAAATTTGGTGGAAAATGCAGGAAGGTAATTTTCTCTAGTTTGAGTTTATGTATGCAACTCCTACGTCATATAGAACATAAAAATGTGGAAAAGAGACAAGAGAGTGATGGCTATGACTTAAGATAATTCCTAGATTATAGTAGGTAAAGGAAAATCTAGTTTTTGGATATCTACCTGGACTGGTAATGGACCATTAATTGATTTTTGGCATGATTTAGACCCCCCGTCCTACTCTTTGCAGTAGGGATGATCATTGGTCGGGTCTGGGTCGGGTCTGGGTCAGACCCGACCCTAAATTTTTTTAGTTAGGCCCAAACCCAACTCGGACCTGTAGGGTCTGAAAATCTTAGACACATACCCAAACTCAAACCCGATGGATCCGAACGGGCCTTGGGTCCATAATGCGTTATAAATGGGTCCAACTTTCTAATTTTTCCACTAAATAAAATATGTATTATCTTAAATACAGATAATTCAAGTTCAATATAAATATGAATTAATTCTTCAAGAAAAAAAATACACAATACACATTATTTGTGTAATTAAAAAAAAAAAGAGAATATGAAAGTAATTAAAAAATTAGAATAAATAATGTATGTAGTTAGGAAAATATGGGTCTACGGATTGGATCTGAGTCTTAATATTTTTAGACTAGTACCCGGATCCAATTTAAAAAATCTAGACCTATATCCGGACCCGATAGGTCTAAATTTTTTGGACCCATATCTGACCCAATGGGTCTAGATCCCGTGGGTCTAGGTCGAGTGCTAAACCCATGATCATCCCTACTTTGTAGGTTAAGTAATTTTATAGTGCTCGGGATCATTTCAACTCTTATTTCATAAATTTTCCCTTTTCGTATCATGCACATCCTGGAAAGGGAGCTTCTTTTTGGAAGCCAAAAGGTACATGCCAATTCACCATAAATCCGTCCTATGAAACTCTTAGGCCCAATAAGATTAAGGTACCTTCACTTTGCAATGTTTGGAACACGATCATACCCAAAAAGGTATCCTTCTTTGCTTGAAAATTGTTGAACAACAGGTTGCCATTTGACAATGTACTTACAATGTTTGATCTTTCATTAGCTTTGAAACACATCCACTTTTTGACATCTGATACTTTATCTCATTGTTTTAACTCCGACATTTTGTCCTTAGGTAACTGGGGAAAATTTCATTTGATTTTTCACATTCCTTTGATGAATTTACAATCAACATTGATAGAGTGTCATTCCATTGGAATATGAGATGCAAGTCTAAGCCGAGGGCTTCTTTAATTATTAATCTCCCGATGGTTATGGTTATCTGTTGAGAGCTTTGGAAATGTAGAAACAAGAAGTTCTATAAAAAGCACATGCATTACATCACAGTCATTGTGGAAAATGATAGTTGATATGAATTTTTGGATGTACTTTGCTTCTAATAAGCTTAGAGGAGTGTAGGATGACCTCATTTTCGTGATTAATGGTCTGATCCCGTTTGTAGGGAAAATGAGACCCAAGAAACTATCTATTTCCAAATGGAAACCACCTGACAGCGAGTTCAAAATAAGTTGCGTTGCAAATTTTAAAACTTATGGGACAGGTGTCGGTTGTATCATGAGAGCTGAAAATGGCTCACTAAAACATCCAATCTCATGACCATGCATTGCCACGAATGTTCTTCATGCTGAATTTCTGTCTATGTTTGCAGGTCTCTGCATAATTGAATCGAATTGTATGTTGGCTGTTTGGATGTTCAACAATAAAGAAAAAGAACCACGGCAACTTAAGCAATTAATGGGAAGAATCCGAGAGCTTGCGGAGCAGGTTAATGCCACTTTCAGCCATAGACTCAGGGAGGCTAATCAAGTGGCATATTTTTTGGCCAGGATAGCCAGAAAAAACAAACCAAGATGATGATACTCTTCTCATACTGGACCGCGGCCCAATAAGCAGGTAAGAATGAGCCGATGAAATCCATCTAGAGTCAACATATGGAGTAGTCAAAGGCTACGGTAATTAAGGAGATAATTATGCAGGAATTAAGTATTTCATTTACACACAGTTACTATTAGGGTTTTAGCATATAAATACCCAGGTACGTCCTTTGTTAACGATTCATTCACTATCCTTTACTATTCACTCCTTTTTTACTATCCACATCATTGACTGCTTTGTCATCAGAGGGTCTTCCCCGTAATTTTCCGGGGCTTTGTCTTGCAGATTATGGCAGTGGAGTCGCGGAGCAGTCTAATCGGGTTTTGAGACGCATCACAAGACAACCATTGACGAGCAGATTCGGTCGAACTAAACTTCTTGATAAGAAGAGATAACCTCTTTCCACATTTTAGATATATCCTCCTTGACTAACTAAATTAGGAGATTTTGTAGTATAGCAGACTTCTGGCCACATTTTATTTGACAAAACAGGTGGAGGATAATCATGTAGGATCACGTCCACTTTGCTTCGTCTTCTATCTAACTATTTAGATTCATCTTTTGAATGGTCCAACGTGCCTGGTATGAATCACAAATTTTCACTTTATAATTTTCTTTTGGTTAGGGGAGGCTAATATATTTCCCCGCTCATATAAAACGAGCATAAATTTATTTTCAAAAAATGAAGACAGAAATCTTCTTTTGATTAGGTAGCCTAATGTATTTTCCCGCTCTTATAAAACGAGCATACATCTATTTTCAAAAAAGAGAAAAAAGAAACGAAGGAGGGGAGCATAGATCACAGAGAATTTGAGAGAAAGAAAGTTGAGAATCCTAATAGTTTATAACTTCATTTTTCTAAATAATCTTATCAATTTCCTTCCTTCCTACCATGCTCATCCATAAAATATCATCAACTGATTTTTTTTTAATCATATACCTGCAACTATTCTTTCTTCACCAATTCCACGCCTTTTTTAAAATTTTAAAACTTTATCCGACGCCCATCACTTTCTTTTGGGCACATTTTTTTAAATATTTTTCAGCATTAATGGGCATAATATTTATGAATTGTAATTTCACTTCATGCATTGCATTAGGATTTACACAACTATATATAGTACACGTGAGGACCTATAGCTAAATAACAAAACTCTAGACACATATATGCAATGATACAAAAGACTAATTTA
>JAULKM010011580.1:0-14750 GCA_032355605.1 Rubia tinctorum
TAGAGTTAGAGTAGTTTAGATCATCAACAATGGTTACTTTTTTACCTCATTTTTCTTAATAAAAAGTACTCTTTATCTTAAAATAATCATTGTGGAGTTTTAAAAATCAAGAAGTTGTTTTTTAATTAAAGAGTTGATGCATCTTTATTTGTGAGAGACCAACCAACCAATGATGAATTCTTGGCATGACTTGTTTTATATTTTTAATTTCATTGGATTATAGTTAAACTCTAATTTTGATTATGTATATATATTTTTTAATAAATGAGATTATTTGCTTTTTAAAATTTGAATACTGTTTATTTTCATTTATGTATTTTATATTATTTATTATATTGAAATATACAATATCAAATACATCCAACTATGTAAGTCACGGAAGGGTTAATTCAAAATTTTCAAATTTCAATCCATCGACGCTCGAAAATTCGAGATCGGAACATCATCATCAACTTAGGGCGGACATCTTCGAATATATTTCCAATCGTTTTGGAAATAAGAATCAAATGTAGTTTTCTTAGAAAATATTATGATTTTAATTAATATCGATAATTTTAAATCATATCAATTTTATATAAAATATTACTATGGATGAAAGAATAAAAATGTTTGTTTTATATTTAAATAGTCAATACAATATAAATTTTAATTTGCATGATATTGGTATTTTATAGAATATAAATAAAAGTTTAAATATTTTTATTAGAGATTGTGATGTGGTGCTAAAGAGGTGATTTTCAAATATCATTTCATTGTTGGTAGTTGGTTCTTATCTAATATTTATCAAAATTGATAATGTGACACTTGAAAATTGTTTCTTGAGTCAACTACCATTGTGGATGCTCTTAGAGAGAAACATATCAAACAAATACCTACCACCAAATGTATTTGAATGTGGGTATTCGTACATCTGAATACCCGTATCCATGTGTTAGAATATGACTTGAGTTTTAATCCTTTTCTATTTTGGATTCATTATTAGGTAATTATAATTCTGCTTAGGACTATAATTAGGCTAATCCTATTCCATTCTTGCTTAGAATTGTGTAATTTGAGATATCTATATAAACTCTCATTTGAGTCTATTTGAATTATGTGTGAGATTGAAAACATATGTTCTTGTTTGAGAAATCTCCCTTATGAGTTTGTTAATAAAATTTGTTTCTGTTTTGTGGACGTAGCTAACACATTGTTAGTGAACCACGTAAAATTCTCTGCGTTTTTCTTTAATTCTTTGTTCGTTAGTTGCACCTGACATAACAAATTGGTATCATAGCTGTAGGTTGATTAGATACTTCCATTACAAAATAACGATGAAGAAGAAAAGAAGTCGTTTGTTTTGTTGTCTCTATGGAAATCACGAGCTGCTATGTTTGACAAGTTCTTACTGGGTTGAACTTATTAAAAATCGGGTTGTCTGTTCAATCATCTGTTTCACTAGGTCTTTCCTGGTTAGACTTGTGGAAATCTATTTGTTCAGCTACCAAATCCTTTCTTGATTTGATTAGTTAAAATAGGCGAATTCTTTCTTGATCGTATTTGTTCATCTATTTTGCTGGTGGTATTTGAGTACTTTTGAGTACATCTATGTGACACTTCTCCACGTACATCTGTTTTCATCTGGTAATATGGCACAACCACCATGTATCTTGTATATCTAACACATTCGTCGTGCGTCTAGTACATTTAGTACAATTGTTGGATTTCTGGTACATCTGGCTCTATCGACATGCATCTGCATCTGGGATATCTATTTGTTAGCTTTCTTGATGGCCCTCCTTTTATAGATGAAATGTTTGGTCTTCCTTAGGTTAAGTGTTGGATTTTTGGAACCACTGTATATCTGGCACATTCGTCGTGTGTTTGATACATTTAGTACACTTGTTGGATTTCTGGTACACCTGGCTCTATCGACGTGCATTTGCATCTGCATCCAGGATATCTATTTGTTTGCACCTAGTTACTTGGAAATTGAACTCAGCGGGGAAGATTGTTATAATTTATTTGAATCTTATTTTGTTTATGTTCTGTTTTGGGGCTTTTAAGTCGAGGGGAAAGTTATTGGGATTTTTTTTCTCAAAACACCTTGAACGAAGTTAGGCATGTTCTATCGATGACAAAGAATTCAATATTGGTGACTCTTCTCGAGAGTAGGGGTTTCAGTTTCCATGGTGAAGGTGGACTTATGAAGGTCTACAAGGGTTCAAAGGTGGTTTTGAAAGGTGTAAAATATGGTACCTTGTATGTCATAGAAGGTACTACCCTGCTAAGTTCTGCTGCGGTTGCACCATTGAAGATCGGAAGATGATTAAGGTGACTGTTGATGACCCCGCTGATATGTTCACCATACCGGTTCCACATTGCAAGTTCCAACCTACTTTGGACTTGCTAAGTGTTTTAGGTTGTTATTCTGGCCCTTGAGGGGCAGCTGGGGAAGAGAGAGTCAGGATACATCTGGCAAGTGTTGTTGCATCTGGTATCATCTGATATCTGCAACTGGTTTTCTGTTTCGTGGGAGAAGATTCAAGTCAAGGTGGAGATCGTTAGAATATGATTTGAATCTAAATCCTTGTATGTTTTGGATTTAGTATTAGGTAATTCAAATTCTGTTTATAACTAGAATTAGGCTACTCATATTCCATTCTTGTTTAGGCTCTTGTAGTTTGGGGGTCTATATAAACTCTCATTTGGAGCTGTTTGTAATATGTGTGAGATTGAAATCATTTGTTCTAGTCTGAGATATCTCCCTTCTGAGTCTTTTAATAAAATTTGTTTATGTTTTGTGAAGGTACCTAACACATTGTTAGTGAAACTCATAAAATCTTTGTGTTTATCTTTAATTCTTTGTTTGTTAGCTGTACCTGTCTTAAAAGTATGGATAGTTGAAAATACGAGCAATAGTTCAATTCAAATGAATCAGATATCTGCAATACGGGTACTTGAATTATTCGGGCCCGATAACTTGATACCCGCTAACATGTGCAAGTAACATTTTTGAAATTATTATCATTTCACCATGCTACATAAATTTGTACTAATGCAAGAAAAATATTTTTATAATGATGGCAATGTAATTTAACAATTGAATTCTCGTGATATTTATGATATAAATAATTATCACCTTTTATTATTAAAAAACTTTGCATTATTTAATAATTAATATTACATAAATATGGACAGTTTAGAATTGAGAAAGGTTACGTAGAAAAATATTATTTTACATTAAAACTAATTAAATATATTTGAATAATACCGAATATCCCAGTAAATAAAAAATAGCATATTTCATTCACAGTCCAAACCCAGACCTATTAAAAAAGTCAAATGCTAGACCATGAATAATGAAAAAGTACTCAATTGTTTTTATTTCAGTCCAACAAACAGACATGTCGAGTTAGATATTCTTGAGCACTCCTACCTACCATTAAAATATCTTATACTCATTTTATTTTGTTATTTATGACACACTTATTATAAATGAATCTTTTTTCATTCGTCACTCTTTTCATTTTTGTCAAAATTGTTTCAATTGCATTCACTTATTATACTTTTTACTTCCCACATTCAATTTCATCCACTCATTTTCTTCACCTAAATTCAAACACCTAAACTTATGGTGCCATAAATAGAAAAACGGAAGGAGTACTACGGTTTTTTGTTATTAATGTATTTTTAACTCAACACTATATTTTTTAATTTAAATATTGTATTTAAAATTTAATTATTAAGGTTTTTAATATAATATATATGATGTTTTCACATTTAAACACAAGTTTTCTTTTAGACTGACAAAATGTTAGACCAATCATAAAAAATCCACTTCACTAATTTCTATGGTTAAATTATACTAATAATTTATACATTGTAATACATTTTTTTAAAAGCTTTACAAAATTATAGTAACGTCGTTGCAACGAATAAAAATATACATCAAAAGAAACATATTATAGCATAGAATCTTGTTTTACACATACTAATCCTTAGATGAAATCATTCTATAATTAATGCAATTAATAAGGTGATTTAATATTTATTTTTATTTATTTGAACAAGATTCTTATAATTTTAAAATGATATTTTTCATAATCAATGTAAGCATTAGACAGTGTAATAAGATATTTTCTCCGCGTATGAGTCTCATAAACCGCAAGTCAAATTAACTATTCAAGTATAGCACCATAGTGGATTAGTGTCATAATCCACTCAATTAAGGTCAGTTTGAAGCTTTAAATATTTCGATTTAAACAATGCTGTACAGAGAGTATGACGAAGGACTACGCATTGTCAAACGTAATTTGCCAATTAATTGCAAGTGCGCGTGTCCCACCCACAAATTGCTGTCCCTCTTCCTCGATTTCGATTTCAATTTCGACTTCGATTTCGATTTAGTTGATAATACGCACCGCTCAATTAAGGATTTTTTTTTGAAAGATCCGCTCAATTAAGGAATTTAATACAAATGTATAGTACAAATCTCTTACTACAATTTCTTAATTATCGATCTTCAAAAAAGCTTCACTGATTATCACTCGACATAATTTTTAAATGAGTAATAATACTCTCAGTAAAAATTTATAGGGAAACATTTAAGTGAATGAGATGACATTAATGAAAAAACCAAATCACTAATCATCTTCCCTTACAAAGTGTAACAACAATGGGTATATTAGTTATTTTTCCAATGTCACATCATTCACTTTGATGTTTCACTATAAAGTTTCACTGAGAATATCACTACTCTTTGTAAATACGTTTTCATTATTGGGCATTTGGGTTTCTTTCTGTTCATGATTAAATATTTTATTTAAAATAGAATGGAGTTTAGGACTCTTAACATGTGACTAAAGTTACTATATTCTCTCTCTTAAAAATGAAAACAAGTTGCAATGTTCAGTTGAAGTGAAAACCCAATCTTCATTTTTTAAAAAGCAATAAGATATAGTGATATTTTCGCTATGTATTGATGTAATAGCTTAAATATAATCCCTTGTTTAATTGGATGTGACACACTTTTTTTCCGATTGTTTTTGTGAATATGACACACTTTTCCTTTATGACAAAATTTCATCAATTTTATCCACTCATTATTCTTTTCTCTTTCTAAATAAAATTTCATTCACCGAAATCTAATAGCATGTACAGTGGGGCTCAAATCGGGCTCAATTTTTAATTGATCTCGAACTAAACCCGAAACCCCCCACAATGGGGGCTCAAAGCGCGCTGCATTGAAGCAGCCCGATGGTCCGGCTCAAGGAGCTGAGCCCGCGCCCAACTTATTTTCCCACCAAACTTCACGTGCTCCTTGGCCCCTGCCCCATGTCAGATTCCTTTCTGTTTTGCTTTACTTGTGGTGCCATTAAAACGGGACACGTGGTAAAATCAGGTGGTGCCACGTGTCCCAAACGAAATTTCAAAAAAACAATTTCAAAAAATCTGATTTTTTTAATTTAAAAATCGGAAAAGATGGGGAAAATCCCAAAAAATATATATTTTCAAAATATAAATTAAAATTTGATTTTTTTAAAAAAAATTGAAATTACATTCTTTAAAAAAAATCTATGGTCCTTTTTAATTATGGTTCATAAAATAATTTTGAAAATTTAATATTAACTTTTTTCGAAATGAAATTTTTCAAAAATTACAAATGTATTATTAAATTTCAAATTTCAATTTATTTGCTAGGTAAATTTATTTGAATTAAATATTAAAGGTAAAAATATTGAGTAGGATAGAGAAAAATAAGTGAGGTCCACGGAGTGGGTTCAAAGTGGTTTCAACGATTGTGGAGAAAAAATGGAGTGATTTAATTGTGGGTCAATTGATGAGGTGAAAGAGAAATTGATTATTTAATGAAGTGAAATCGCAAGACCGAGCTTAAAGTTGACTTACCATTGAATGTGATCTAAGTATCTAAAGTTATTGTGCACATTCAACTTTCCAACTACACGGAGGTAGTTTGATGTTACAAATTTATTGTTTATAATATACTGTATAATTCTATACTTTTCACGTAAAGGGGGTATGTATTTGAGTATTTTGGTTTGATTTGATTATAATCAAAGAGGACTTGAGAAGAAAAAGACAGGAAAAGAAACTATCCAGAACAATTTGACTTCCAGAAGGAAATGGTACTTGGTTGACGATTTTAATCGTTTCCCCGAAACAAAAATAAAACCCTAACCTTGGGTGCCGGTGCCGCCGCCGCCGTCGCATCTGACGGTCCGACAGCCCCCTCCCGTAACTGTAGTTTTTTCCTTTTCGTTTTAGTAGTAGGTCTGACGACGGAGCAAGGAATCGAAAGGGAAAGCGGAGAAGAATCTAGCCGTGGTCTTTCACTGCACAGCGAAGCAAGTAGAGCCGATCATTGCCGCCTGAGAACGAGGTGTTGTACACTCGTTTTCACGGAGTAGAGCGGAGGTGCCTCACCGATCCGATCTAGAGCGGTTGCAGAAATCAGTTTCGTACAAAAAGGGGGAACGACCTTCGCACAAGAGGCTTTTCTTGTCGGTGGTCCGAGCCGGAAAACGGCCATTGAGGGTGGTGCAAAGCAGTGCACCATCCAGTATCCCAGATCTGGAGCACAACCGCCGATGGAGGCGTACAGTAGCTCAGCTCCGACCTCACAGCGAAAATTTCGGTAATATTTCACTAGTGGTGACCGGCGGAAACGTCGCTGACAATGATTATCAATCGTGGGTTAAATTCGTTCGAATAGGGCGGTGGCGGGTTCGGTCAGATCTGGAATTTCTGAACCGGGTCATCATATTGGGCTAAATGAAAATATTTGCTGGTTTTCTTATTTTAGTTGGGCTGATTTACTTCCGCTTACCTTTTTTATTCTGGTGCCTTTGTACCTCTGCTCTGTTTTCAGCTTAGTAATTTCAGTTTTTTTTTGCTTCTGTTTTAGTTATAAGGAAGGTTGTTTTAAACTTGGGTCTCTTTTTGTCAAAAACATTAGATTGGGAGGTCTCTGCCAATTAGGTTCTCCGATGACCTTCAAATGTGAGATTTTGTTTGGCTTCTGATTTTCTCTCCAAAGAGACTGGTTTAGGAGAAATCCAAGTCAAAAGTTGTTTAGACAACATACTTTTGGCGAAACCCTCTAAGGTTAAGGAGTGGATTAGTAGACTACGGTTGGTTTGGATTTTTTTATAGACCGACATATCATGAAGGTTCAAATCGACTCGGATTAGAGAGATTCTTGCTTATAAGATATAAATGTCATGTCTAATGTGCTGCTGTGACTGTTTGAGTCGGGACACCAGCTTGGACTAAGATAACTTTCTGGTGACTTGAGGTCGACACTGCTGGACGTAATCACGGTACAGGTGGACCACTCCATTTTACGCAATACCTTCCATTTAGCCACCTAGGCAACCAGGGTGTTGTGTTCGACTGACAAAGCGCAACTCGGGTTCCACCTCCCTAATAAACTATGGTTTTTAAGTCTTTATACGCCAGATTGGCGTGGAGTGGAGTTCAAGCTCTGATACACCATGTTGATGTGGAGCTCAAGTGGGGAGGCTCACCCCACTCACTCTCAGCGAGTCGGCCATGTTTGATTTTATCTCACCTTGTAATAGATATACTTTTCTCATTTTAGTTATGGTGTTCTACAGTTTATCAGTTCATCAAATGTAATAGAATAAACTAGCGTATTACTAATTTATCAGATAAAAGTAAATAAACTAACACTGGTGATTGTGCATACAATCAATCACAAATGTAACAATTTTTATATATTAATGAGAATGAGTCCGACTATTTATTTTAAAAAATCATTTTCTCCCGTTTGGTTTGATTCCTCGAAGCTTACAAATATTTTTATAAACTATCCACCTTGATGATGGTGCGGAAACTGTTTGAAAAATAAAGTATTTGTGTAACTTTAAAAAATTACAAAATTTTCATTTGTAACCGAAGTAATTGTTAGATAGAGTCATTTTATAATTAGTATGACTAATAAAATAAAATAATATTTATTTTTATTTATTCCAATGGTGTATATATAATGATGAAAATATTTTAAAATAAAATTTAACATATAAATAATTAATATTCAAATGTTAAAATGATGAAAACAAGAGTTTTTTATGATTGATCTAACCGTTAGTCGATCTAACAAAATACTTTCTTCAATTTTTTGATAAGTGAAAATATAATCCCAAATATTTTCTTACTTGCAGATATAATCCTTTTTCCCTCTGAAGTCCAGATCAACAATGGTCCTCCTCGATTCAAGATAAAAAAAATATCCCTCTAATTAAACAAATAGAAAGTGCGTAAAATGTAAATTCTACGCCTCGAGTCTTTTACCTATTGCAGCTCATCTGAACTTCTATGCAGATTCATTAATTCCAACAATTCCTTTTGCCAGCAACTCTGAGCGCAATCGATGCTAGTCTGAAACTCCGAGCACCGTTGACTGTAGGCATATTCGATGACTCCAACCGCGGTCGAGGGTGTAATTGAATATTAATAGATATAATTTTAGAATTACAATAAAAAAAATGAATACTCCCTCCGTTCCAGTTTAAATTGCACGACAATCATTATCACGCTGTTTAAAAAACATGTTTGACCGTTAATATGTTTACTTACGTATAATAACGGTAAATAAAAATTTGATATTTAGAAACTATTTGTTACGACGAATTAAACAATACCACATATGATAATATTATTGCTCATATATATATATTCAAATATGAAGTCAAACTTTGATAGAGAATAGTGCATGAAAAACAACTATGCAATTTAATTTTGGACAAAGGGAGGACTCTTTTTGTATATATCTCGTTCCATACATTTGTTTAGGTCTTGTATACTCCGTATATATCAATACACACAGACACAATTATTTTGTGGGATTTACATTCTATCATGACATGAGTATGGTCTCTCTAAATATTCTCTGGATTTTTCAAAAGTTTCCAAATTTTCTCCCAGCGTTTTCTGATCTCAGGTTGCCGCCCACCCGCCTAGTTTTTCAATCACCACCGTCGCTCCCAGGTCTCCGGTGATTGCCGATCGAAAACCCAACGCCGCCGCTCCACACGTCGACCTATGCACCGCCAATCCGCGTTGCTGATCTGTACGTCAGCGCGACTCCAGTCCATTGCTATTTGTTCCACGCACAAAAGTTAGATCACTCGTCAACTGTCCTTCACAAGCTTGATGTGTGTTTGGTGCGATTTGATTTTTCTTTTGTGCTTGGATATGTTCCTGCTACTTCCCGATGACATCAATTACGCTTCCATCGTTGATATGCTTCATCACCATCAAACTTGATGGTTTCAACTACTCTTATTGTCGTACTCAGGTTACTTCTGTTGTACGTACTGTTAAATTGATTGGTTTTGTTAATGGATCTGCTCCCTATCCCAATTCTCCAGTAAGTTCGGCTTCTAAGGAGCCCAATGACAGGGTTTCCGAAATTGTCGCTGCTCATGATGCTTGGATTCGATCAAATCAGCTAGTCCAAACAATTCTTTTTTCACCCCTTACTTTATCTGCAATGTCAATAGTTAATGGTCTGGTCACTGTTGCTCAGGTATGGTAGGCTTTAGCCACTAAATATCAGAATAATTCTCGTGCTCGTCGCTGTTATCTTTGTGATCGCTTGTATGGCATTCGTCAAGATGATCAGTCTGTTCAGGATTATTACTCTCGTTTTAAGGACATTCCTGATGAATTGCGTGTTCTGGATCATAACCATGATTATGAAGATATTTTTATATTGTTTTGTCGTGTCCTGGATGATAATTTCATCCAGTTTTCATCAGACCAAATGATTAAAGACCCTTTACCACCTTTGTTTACTATTGTGGCTGATGCTGAGACTTTAGAGTTTTCCCTCAAAACTCGCCTGTCTTATGCTTCTAGACTAGTCCCTGCTGCATTCTCTGCTACTCCATAGGTGTCTGAACAGCCCAACCACGGCAGGGGAGGTTGCGACTATGGACGAGGGGCGGCCGAGGGAGAGGCGGTGGTCGCAATCCATCGTCGGGCGGCGATGGTCCCCCCTGTAGGTTGCCGCGATGGTGGCACCTACGTGTGCCAATGGTGTCATCTTCCCGGTCATCTAGCTGAATATTGCTATAAGCTTTCCCATGTTTCTCGTGATGATGTTGCAAATACCGCAGACACAGCTCAACCACAATCACAACATTATCAACAATACAATGCAAACCCTGATTGGTACATGGACTCTTGTTCTACCAATCACATGGCTGCTTCAGTTTCCAACCTGGATAGCGTCACTTCTTGTAACGGTGATCATCGTGCTTATTTTGACAATGGTTCTTCTTTGAATATTTCCCACACTGGCAGTTCCCGAATTTATAATTCCTTCGCTTTATCTGATGTTTTGGTTGTTCCACACATCATCAAGAATTTATTATTTATTTCCAAGTTAACCAGGTATCTAAATGTTGTTGTTCGTTTTGATGAATTTTTTTCAATATTCAGAACAAGGTTACCATGGAGCTTGTGGGCCGAGGACACAGTGAGTGAGGTCTTTGCATTTTAGATCATGATGGTATTGCTTTAGTTTCTTTTGTCAATTCAAATAAAATCAAAGACTCATTTGAGCTATGACATAGTCGATTAGAACATGTTTCTTTTTCTATTATTTCATCTTTGAATAAAACTGGTAGTTTGTCAGTTACTAATTTGCTGGCTAAGTCTTATTTGTGTTCTTCTTGTGAGATGGCTAAAGCCAAGCGTGTTTCTTTTAATGATAATTTAAAATGCGCATCAAGCATGCTTGATTTAGTTCGTTGTGACTTTTGGGGACCCTCACATGATGTCTCTCGCGTCGGGTACCTTTATTATGTCATTTTTATTGATGATTTTTCTCGATTCACTTGGTTATTTCCTCTACGATGAAAACCTGATTTTGTGGAGGCTTATATGCAATTTGAAGCAATTGTTAGTTTTCTACCACCAATAAAATATTTCAGAGTGATAGTGGAACTGAGTTTATGAATCATCACATGCGAACTAATTTTGCGTCACGGGGCATTCATCATCAATTTTCTTTTCCTTACACTCCTGAGCAAAATGGTCGCGCAGAAAGGAAGCATCCTCATATTAATGAGACAGGTTTGTCGATGCTCTTTTATTCTGACCTTCATCGTTCATTTTGGTATGATGTGTTTACGACATAAGTGTACACCATCAACAGACTGCCTACTTTGGTTTTATCTGGCCAGTCTGCACTCTATGTTATTTTTGGTACTACGCCTGACTACTCCAATTTTCACCCATTTGGTTATCGATTTTTTTTACTTATTTGGGGCCTATGTTGCGTATAAATTAGCACCTCAAAAATATATCTTGTATATTATTGAGTTACAGTTCATAGTACAAGAGTTACCGTTGTCTTGATCCTCTCACAAAAAAGAGTACATCATTCACTATGCCTGATTTGATGAGTTGCTTTTTCCAGCACTCCTTACTGGTCCAGTTACAAATTTATCATCACTGTCTGTTTCTGCATTTTTGGAGCATTTGTCAGTTCCGTCAGAGGTGTTTGAGACATCTTCTTCAGCCAAATCGCTCATTATTTTGGAAAATTATGATTTTCATCATGTACCGAAAGCTCAAGGTTCATCATAAAGTTGTGTTTGTTTTACCACAAGGTGACTAGCAGCCTGACCGACGGTCGCATATGCCGACATTACCACTGCACGTGCCGCACCAGCTGATCAACAGATCAGCCACCTCGGTCGCGCATGTGGTGTCATGCGCCCCCTCCACGATCTCCAGTTGCTATGTCATTTGATCCGGCGACCCCAGCTTCCCAGCCGTCATCGATGTCAGTAACACCTACTCGGCCACTATTGCCCGCTTAGGGTACCGAGCACACCTTGGGTTCATACCCACCTTGGGATCTGCGCCATCTTCAGCGTGGGTCCCTTTTCTCTTCATCCAATTGCTACTCGACGGCGCACTAGCTCACTTTGGTACAAGGATTTTTTGGATTATAATATTTTTGGTTTATTGAGTGCTTTATTTGCTATGACCAAGCCTCTTAGTCATCTCTCGGCTGTCAAAAATCTTGAATGGGTTGCTGCTATGAACTCAGAGATGAATGCTCCTCGCACTCAACAGACGTAGGATTTGGTTCCACGTCCTCCACATGAAATTGTTGTTGGATCCAAATGAGTTTATCGTTTAAAATACAAGGTTGATGGCTCTTTGACAGGCACAAAGTCAGGTTAGTTGTTCAAGGTTTTTCTCAATTACCTGGTTTTGATTATGATTATACATTTAGTCCAGTGGGGAAGGCATCTATTGTTCGTACTATTTTATCTCTTGTTGGCACTTGAAATTGGCCTTTATGGTAGCTTGATGTAAATAATGCATTTTTAAATGGCGTTCTTGATTCCCCGGTTTACATGGAGCAGTCTGCTGGATACAAAGACCCGATGAATCCTAATTATATTTGTTGTTTACGCAAGATCATTTATGGTTTGAAACAAGCTCCTCGTGCTTGGTTTCAGCGATTCAGTTCTTTTTTGGTTTTCCTGGATTTTTTATGCAGCTCCTCCGATACATATTTATTTGTATTTTCACAGGGTTCCTCTTTGCTTTATTTGTTGGTTTATACCGAGGACATTATTCTTACTGGTAATGATGGTCGTCTCATTTGAAAGTTTATTGATCAGGTTAATCAGGAATTCAAGATATCCGATCTTGGCACTCTACATTTTTTTTAATTTCAAAGTTGTCCGTAACTCCGATGGCTTATTCCTTGGTCAAGCCAGATATGCCAAGGGTATTTTTATTGTGCACTGGTATGCAGGATTCTGCGCCAATTGCTATCCCATTTGTTGATTTTTTGCAACTTGCCAGTTCTTCCAGTAAGCCATTCGGAATTCCCACACTTCATCGATCTTTGGTTGGTGCACTACAATATCTGTCGATTACACGTCCCGACTTGTCTTATATTGTGAACATAGTCAATCAGTACATGTGGGCTTCTACTGATGACCATTTCCAGGATGTTACACAAATTTTACTTATGTGCGTGGTATTCTCCACTATGGTCTTCAATTTTGCGCAAATTCGTCAGCATTACCAGTTCTTGGTTATTCTGATGCTGATTGAGTTCGTTGTATTGAGACTCGTAGGTCTACATATGGTTATGCCACTTTTTTATAGGTAGTAACCTAGTTTCTTGGAGTGCTAGGAACCAACCTATACTCTCTCGATCTAGTTCAGAATAAGAATACCGTGTTATCGCCAACACTGCTTCAAAACTAGCTTGGTTGATAAATCTTCTTCGAAATTTGCGTGTGTTGACTCATGTGTCTCCTATTTTGTTGTGTGCTAGTAATAGTGCTCTCTTTCTTGCTCAGAATCCGGTTTCGCATAACAGAGCCAAGCAAATTGATATTGACTATCACTTTGCGTGTGAGATAGTGTCTTCTAGAAACCTCAAAATTGCTCATGTTTCCACGGGCTTGCAGCTTGCTGATATCTTTACAAAAGGGTTACCTCGTCCTCAATTTGAGTTCTTACGTTCCAATCTCTGCGTTGCGACAAGTCCTACGCTTCGTTTGAGGGGGGTGGGTAATAGAGATATAATTTATTAAGAATCGGGATAAGAAAGGAATATCCGTTCTGGTTGGTTTTGTATATATCATGTTTCATGTTTGTTTAGATCTTGTCCATGTTTGTTTAGGTCTTGTATACCCATTGTACTCACTATATATCAATAAACACAGACACAATTGTTTGTGGGTTTTACATTCTATCAATTATACTATCTGTCTTATTTCAAACTGCAATTTAACTATTCATTGAGTCAAAATTTCTCAATTTGACCCTAAATTGAATTGGTATGAATGTATAAATACTATTATTTGATACACTGTTAGATTCGTTATAACATATATTTTTAAAATATCAAATTTTCACAAGTATTAATTATCATCAATGAAAAATACTAAGGATTAACCATTTTTCAATTCAACTGTTAAAAGTCAAAAGGTGAAATTTGAAATGGGATGGAGGGAGTACTTTTTTTTAAATAGTGTCACACTTTTTTTAAAGCTTTTTTCAATTTCATTCATTCTACTTTTTTTATGCCTAAATCCTAATTTATCCACTCATTTCATTTTCACCTATAGTCTAACCATCTAGATTATCTATATTTAGTGCAAAATGCCAAATTATATTCTCAATATAGTCTTAGTCTCTTAGATTATCTATATTTTGTAAAAATGCCAAATTGATTTTCAAAACAGTGTACCAAACGGTCCAAACCCGCCCTAAAGTCGTGGTATTTGAATCGAGGATAATGAATTCATAGAAGCTTCTGTTCCGGCGTTTATTTTTATAGAATTTATTTTTGTTTACAATTATTGGCCCGCGTAGATAACGACAACTGCGTAGCATCAGTGATTCAAGCGTGCATTCCAATCGGCTAAATAATAATTAAATTATTTAATTGTTTAAATGGATAGTGACAATTTTTAAACGTTTTAATTTATTTTTTAATTGAAAAGCTGTTTAAATATTTTCGAAAAATAATGGCTAATTAATAAGGAAAATATTTCATTGTCTAAATGGATGCTAACAGGTTTTCAATTATTTTTTTAAAAACGCTGTTTAAATATTTTTGAAAAGGCAAAGTCTTGGGAAAGACGGTCTTTCCATAGGCTTATGGAAATACGGGGTTTAATTATAATAATAAAAGGTAAAAGGTCTTTGTTGCAATATTAAAGTTTTATTATGCA
>JAULKM010011589.1:0-14749 GCA_032355605.1 Rubia tinctorum
CTAATTGACATAAGTGTCAATATAACCTTTTGATAACTGAAAGTGCAGATATAACCCTACCTAGTTGATGTAAGTGAAGTCATATACAAATACAATTTGGATTAGTCAGGTATAAATGCAGGGTATGTTTACATTTAGGGATATATACCAATATAACTCTACCTACTTGATATAAGTGCCAATATAACTTTTTGATAACTGAGCGTTATATTGGCACTTATGTTAAGTAGGTAGAGTTATATTGGTATATATCCCTAAATGTAAACATACCCTGCATTTATACCTGACTAATCCAAACTGTATTTGTATATGACTTAACTTCTCCATGACACACTAAATGCCAATAAATACGATCATAAGTTGGTCGTTGCTCAGCCGAAATAGGCCCAATATTTTACTTTCGGCTCAATATTTTACTTGGACTTAAAAGACTTAAACCATCATCAAGGTAAAAATATGTGTGAACCTTTAAGGTAAAGTGCTTAACAAATTTTGTAATGTTGAATAAGTAAAACAAATCTCATTAATCTGAAAATTCATGTGCATTTTAAATTTCCATGAATAGGAATAGTAACACTACAATATAAATGTACTCCCTCTGTCCCTTCATTTGCACAAAATATTTTTTTACAATTTTTTAGAAATATGCTTGACCGTCAATATGTTTAATTATGTATATAACGACAAATAAAAAGTTGATATTTAAAATATAATTATTACGACAAATCCAACAATATTACATACGATAATATTATTATTTATATATCTATTCAAATATGTGGTCAAAATTTAACAGTGTTGACTGGAAAATAGTAAGTGTGCAACTTATATTGGTACAAAGCGAGTATTGAAAATTATTTTCGTGCGTCACTTTCATCTTATGATCAGTTAATTTATCTAAATTTGTTTCTCATACTCGATTATCGTTTTCATCTAAACTAGGAATTTCCAGCCCGCGCATCGATATCAGGGTAAAAATGCCTAGCTATTTGTGGTTGACACTGGGCTTATCTCGGATATTCTTTTTCCTTTTAAAGAAATTACTCTTTCTGTTAGAATGCTGGTTTCATAACATTCAATACTCCTCGATTTAGTCAGTTTTTTTCCGCCCAACACATAATTATTAACTTGCCTTTCCCAGAGCAAGAGAGAAAATGACATCAAGAAATAGGACCTTGCAAGCCCATACGATACTTTGCTTCTCTCTCTATTTGTGTAGACAAGTAGACCATTTGTAGGTGATTAGTTCATACTCAAAACCATGATCTTGTGCCATGTGTGGGATTACATCCTGTAAATCAAGGCAAAAGGAATAGCAAAAACTTAAGAAAGAAGCAATTGTGTACCCTTAAAAATAGTTCATATAAAATCAATCTATATACTAAAATAGATTTGAATGAAGGCACAAAAAAAATAGTTAGAAAGCTGCAGCAAATAGAATTTGCAAGTGACCTGAAGCAGCATAAAATATGTTGATTGTTTTACCATGGTGACCAGCGCTCCCATTGCCCTAAAGAAAGTCACACAAAGCTTATCAATTACTCCCACATAAATAAATAAATAAAAAAGAGTAAACACATACTAAAATGTAACAAGGCACATATTCGAACATGTTCCTAACACCTACTTAAAAATTAGCGTGTAACCCCATATGGACTAAAATAAAAGAACATTTACATGAACACGAAGAAGCTCAAAATAGACCAGACTTGATAACAAGATTTTTTCACTCTAAATTACAAAGGCTTAAGGAAGATATTATCGATAAAGAACTATTTGAAAAAGTTGTTGCCTACACTTATATAATCGAATATAAAAAAAGAGGTCTTCCTCATGCTCATTTATTGATAATTTTAAAGGACAATTTCAAGATTTTTTCCCCCGAACAATATGACCAATTCGTGTCAACTAAATTACCAGATAGGAAAAAATATCCATATCTTTATTCATTAGTTTTAAAATATATGATACACATCCCCTGTGGTCAGTCAAATTTAAACAGCTCATGTATGAAAAAAGGGACATGCAAAAATAAGTCCGCTAAATACTTTACTGAATTTACTCAGCACTCTAAAAATTCATACCCACTCTATATGAGAAATGATGATGGATCCAGATCAGAAATACGCAATCATAAAATAGATAACCGATTGGTAATTCCATATAATCCTTATCCATTAGCCAAATATGACTATCATATTAACGTTGAACTGTGCTCAACTCTCCAAGCTGTCAAATATTTATACAAATACGCCTTCAAAGGACATGATAGGATTCAGTACACACTGACAGGAAAGGAAAATGACAATGTCGTAAATGAAATAAAAAAAAATTCAATAAACTCGCTAAGTATGCACTCCTGAAGCACTTTGGCGGATCTTTTCCTTTGATTTAAATTGATCCCATTAGTAATGACTTTACAGTTACATCTTGAAAATCATCAATCACTAATATTTGATGAAAACCAGTTATTAAAGAAGTAGTTGACAAGGAAAAAAAATTCACGGACAATGCTCACATAATTTTTCAAGATGAATTCAACAAATTGTAAAGAAAAACAACTTAACTGTTTATATAAAGAATTCCCACAAATTGTTTTTGGAAATCAAAGGAAAAGATATGGACTGAAAGAAATAAAGGTCAAACGATCGGTCGCTTCTATTCAGCGCATCCTACGGAAGGAGAAATATATTACCTCAGAATGTTACTAATGTATGTTCGTTGCCCTACATAATTTTAAAACCTTAAATCTTTCAATGGAGTTTTATTGTCTTCTTGTAGAGAAGCATGTGAAAAAATAGGTTTACTACAATTGGATAACATGACTGAAGATACATTAAATGAAGCAGCTGCATTTCAAATGTCATCAGTATTGAGACAACTTTTTGCTACATTACTGGTACATATAATTGTCAACAATTTGAAAATACTATGGAATTTATTTAAAGATTCACTTTCAGAAGATATTGCTAGAAATAAAAACTACAAAACTACTCACAGCAACACGTTCAATTCAAAGTTTTACAACAAATTCACAACTATTTAAAAGCAATGGGGAAAAGTATTGGCGACTACAATTTCTCTCCTTTTCATTCTTCCATTTCTGAACAACATAAAAAAATGAAGAGATATTTGTAGAAAAAACCATCACTGTATCAAAAGAAGACGTAGCATCTCAAAAATTGTTCAACCATAATTAGAAAATAGCCTATAACAGAATAATTGATTGCATCATAAACAATAAGCCAGGAACATTTTTCATCGACGATCCTAGTGGTATTGGGATTTTTTTTATACAAAGCATTATTAGCAAATGTTAGATCTAATTAAAAAAAATCTGCTCTTTTCAGTCGAAAAAAAATTAGAAGCCGGAATGAATTGCGAATCGCCCGACCTGGCTGACTGAGAGCCACACCTCCCCTGAATGACCCAGTGGCACCAATCCATGGATCAAATTATATCTGATTAATTGGGGAATGCACCTGAGTTTGGGGATGTCCAATTCTCGAAATGCTTCATTAACTAACAAAGCTTGTATCTTTTTGAGTTCAAATTTTCGTTTCCTTCTTCATGGGTGCTTCCAAAGGTGGTTCTTGCATTCACATATGAAGAGAGATTCTGCACTTATGGTTTCATAACCATTTCAATAGATCCAGTGTTGGCAACCAACATCCTCCATCTATCATTGAGATTGTTGCAACTTAATTTCTTCAAATTCTGTCATCATTCCCTGGTTTGATCCATGATGTTACTATACTATCCTACTACCTTATCAAAAAAACAAAACATAATACTTCCATTCACCTCATAATTAAAATCCGTTTTCCATATCTTTTACCTTGCATACCCTTGGTCATCATATAAAATCATTCCATAGTAAATAAGTAAGATTGTAACTTGTAAAAGTACATACAAAAACCTTAGTTAACATGCTGCGACTCAGAAACAATAACAAACATATTTCACCTCATGTATAATAGTTGTGACTCATAACCACAAAAAGAATATTTCACCCAAAAGCTGCACCTATAAACCATTTAGTACAACTGTAGAATATGTACACCTTAGATATGTCTCTTCATTAAAGAAAGTTTTCTACTAGTAAATCTTTGACCTTACATGCGCTTGCTAACATAGACACGCATAATTTCAAAACATTCAACAATAAACCTGTGAAGTACCTGTAATTTGTCATGATGAAAGGTAGGAGTTATAAGGCCTCTTCATTTTCCCCATTTTCACTTTCAAAAGTTGAAACCCCCATCGTCAAAACAGTGATCTGCGGAAGAATTCTTATGATAGTGAAAATAGTTATCTAAACAAAAGCATTACAGAAATCCCAATACTGAAGCTTTTATACTAACAGCAGATTGGTTTCACAAGTTTCTTTTAACCTCTTATTTCAAAGGTTACATTTGTTGACCATTTACCTAATTTCAGGCATAACAACTTACTCAGGATTCATCTAAAAAGCTTCTTTCTTCACCTGGGCATCTCAAAAGAACAATAAATTGTTAAAGCAACTGAAAATTGATAGCTCCAGGTAAAATATGCTGCCAACAAATCAGAAAACTAAAGCAACAACCATGAATCACCTCAATTTGGAGAGTGTAAATATAACAAAAAGAAACAGCTTTATCTTGTCTCCCACTAAAGGCACAATTACTTCAAAGGTTTGACATTTTCAATAGATTTGATTACAATCAATGCTAATGAAAACTTTCTCCACAAGTCTTTCAAGATAGCTAAATAAGTCTTTGAAGATAGAACACAAGCAATGTGTCATATTGCCCAATCAGAAACCCAACTAAAACTCTCTAACTGGAAAGGAGGAAAAAAATGTTAATTTACAAAAGCTATTTGTGATTCAAGTTCTAAAGATGACATACAAGAGTCATTAATGGAGGCAAAGAAAACTTGGTCCTCACGTTACCCCAGCTGGCCTTTAAAACATCAGCCATCACTCCTTCCAATGGCGTTCCTTTACCGGTGCCTTGCAAGTTCACCACGAGACTGATTCAAGGCCAATCATTTCTTGGATATACTTAAAGTATGAATTTTCTGTCTTCATAACTGTAATGAACGTAAAAGTTAAGTTATATCACAATAAGGATAAGACTTGGCAGCCTACAAAGAAAATCAAGGGGATGGACAATCTCTAGATTGACTATGTAAAGTTAAATACTCAATTTATTTGCGCTAAATAATTCCTATATTGGCCACCTGAGTAGAAGAAAACACTTCCAGTGAAAAGCTGACAGAGCAATGACTGCTATAAACTGCAAAACTCATAACCAAACCACTACCAACTTTACCCTGTGCAATGGAGTGATCTATTTGAGCTATCATGTGGACAATGTCCAAAGTCAAGGAGTCTATATTTTCAGCAGAAAGATCAACAACTCCAAGGTAAAACAACAAAGCAACAAATATTGCAATTGTCATAGCAGCGGATGATCCCAATCCAGTTTTGGCAATCTTGAGTCTATGTCCACTTGATTCTTCGACATTAAAGGTGATAGAACTAAAAGGTGGAAGCAAAGCCAATGAATCTGGTGTCAAAGGCAATCCACGCAACTCAATCTATAAGTGAGAGCATTGGATTAACAATCAGACCACCTATCATCTAGTGATACTATGAATCATATTAAAACACTGATATATTTATAGCAACACAAAATCATAGAAGTTTTGCTTAATAGTTTTGGCAAAGATGGAGGTTGTAACATAGCTAGGTGTATATACTAATTCATTCGTCAACCCACACAATCCAAAATTTTCAAGTTAAATATTAAAAAAAAGAAACATACACGCATACACAGTGATATATATTGCATGAATAAATGTTGGTCTAACTCTCAGCAACTGGAGCAGCATAGGAGGACAACAACCTTCTCCTCCATAGACTCTTTAATTGGTGATCGACACACCGGAGCCGGCTCAGTTCCGGCCACCACCCCTGGAGCTGGCTGCATCTGCTGCTTCCTCATCCTACTCATAAAAATCAGATATTTCAGCTAAGTAATCAAATCTCATAAACAAAACAAAACAAAAAAACCATTTCAGTAAATAATCACATACACGAAGTATTTCGGGCCGGAAGAATCCATTTCAAATCTGAAATCAACAAATGAAAAAAAATTCAGTAAGTTGGGCAAATTATCAAACACCTCATGTTCCAAATTTTCAAAATCGAAGAGGCCCAGAAAAGGGGAAATCAACAAATGAAAAGGCACGCAGAAAATAGAATTCAACATTAGAAGATATGAAATCTTTGTAGGTGAGGGAAAAAACAATCCGACACCAGCCGAATTCATCAAAAGAAAGTGGGAAAATTACCTTTGTGATTATGCTCCGTAATGAACAAGTCGTCCATCATTTGTACAAGGGGGAGAAAAAAGAGAGTTTTAGGAGAACCGAGAAAAGTGAAAGAAGAAAACAGATGAAACGCAGCGTTTTTAGCGAAGCTTTTGCAAGCGAAATTTCACTGTAGATATGGGATTCTCCCTTTTATAATATAGTAGATGTGAATGGTTTGCAGTGACGTAATAACTTTGGTGTCAAATCTTTGTCTTTCTCCAACAACTTTGCTAAAAATTTCTCCAGGATATGAGAACCAATATTTTCACAATTTTTTTTACTCAACTCCAACAACTTTCATACTCCCTCTGTTTCTTTATAAGTGACATCGTATGTTTAGATTTTTTTATTTAGGTAAAAAAATAAGTGGATAAAATTGAATGTAGAATGTAAAAAGTAGAATGAATGGATGAAATTGAAATAATCTTACCAAAAATGGAAAGTGTGTCAATATAAAAGAAATAACTCAAAAAGAAAAGTGTGTCATATAATAAAGAAACATAGATAATATTTTACAGTTACCTTTTAATTTAAAGCTAAGAGTTGATTTTTAATCACTCCAAAATATATTACAAAAATTAATAATTAGTTTTTTAAAAAATCAATATAACAAATTAAAAACTAACTGTTAGATATTAATTATAAACTAATTTAAAAAATAAGATCAACTCGTGAATTCACTTTCTCTCTCTAGAAGAAGCGATGAAGCGGGGTGAGGTCGGCCGCAGAAGAAGGTGGCGAAACCGGCCGTGGATTGGAGCAGAACAGTGCGGGAGGAACGTGTGGAATTAAGCAATCAGTTGAAGGAAAAAGACATTGAGGAGGATGAAATCGGGGAGACCTAGGAATCTAAAAATGAGGTACGATCTGTGAACCCTGATTCTAATATTGGTGATGCTGTGAAGAATGAATCGAATGTAGGCGGTGATAGTAAATTGTGGGTAGATATAATCAGTGGGAATCGAGTTCAAGCTAATGGTATGTGAATTGATTATGTTACCCCTAAAATTGTGGATGGAGAATTAAAAGTTGATATTGAATTTGATGATGTAAAAACGAGCTGGATTATTGGGGAAAGTCGTTGATTATGTATGTAATTGGGGGAAACCTTACTATGAACGGAGTTAAACAATTCATACTAAATTTCTGGTCAATTGTCTCTGCGCCGGAGGTACTATATAATGAAGAGGGATACTTTATCCTGAGATTCAGAATGGAGCAGGATAGAGATGAGGTACTGAAGAGGGGACCCTATACCATAGACCAGACGTCCATGTTTCTACAGTTGTGGAAGCCTAACTTTTTCGCTGAAGAATGACATGGTCAGATCACTATCAATTTGGGTGAAGCTCCCAAACCTTCAATTACACCTATGGGGTCCAAAAACCTGGGGAAAATAGGCAGTGCGGTGGGGAAGCCATTGTTCATAGATGAATGCACTGCAAACAAATTAAGAGTCCCGTATGCAAGAGTTCTAGTAGAAATTGATATCTCCAAACAGATTCATGACTCTGTTATCATCAAAGATGTTGAGGGTAATAAGATCAAGCAAGCAGTTGTACTAGAGAGTAAACCACTGTTCTATGATATGTGTCAAGCTGGAAGGCACGAGTGTAAGGAGTCTGATGAAAAGAAGAAGATTACCCAGGTCTGGCAAGTGAAAACGAAAGATGAGAAATGTGAGGGAAAAGTGCAGAAAAGCCCACAACCGGTCTTGGATGAGGATAAGAAATTTAGGGAGTGGACTGTGATTAGGAGCAGAGGTAAGAAGGTGGTCCAGGACAATGTTGAGTACATGGACGAAGCTGAAACATCTGAAAACAGAACTGTTCTGAGTGGACAGATTGATGGTGTTAAGAGACTTGCAATACTGCCTCTGGAAAGTGAGTTAAAACTTCCGGAGCGCTGTGGGCATATCCCATGATAGTCTCCTGGAATGTTAGGGGTGTTAATAATACAACAAAGAGAACTGAGATTATTACCCATCTCAGAAGCCTGAACTTTATACTTGCTGTGATAGTTGAAACAAAAGTTAAAAAAGAAAATGCAGTGGAGGTAAGGAAAATATTTGTTGGAAGATGAATGATGGAAGATAATTATGAATCAAATCCTTATGGTTGAATCTAGGTGTTGTGGGGTCAAAATAGGGTGGAAGTGAGGAAGAAGAAAGTAACAGAACAAATGATACCGTGTGAAGTTTGTGACAGGAATGGTGAGACAATTTTCTGGAAAATAGCTGTATATACGGGGAACTTGTTGAAGCAGGGGAAAGAGTTATGGGCTGAAATAGAAAGGTCTCTGAGCCTTATTCAGGGTCAATGGATTATTATTAGAGATTTCAACAATGTACTGAGCAAAGAGGAAAGAATTGGTGGCAATGAGGTGCAGATAAGTGAGTATTGGGATCTCAAACAAATGATGATCCGGATAGGTCTAAGAATGTGAAAGTTTAGGATATTTCTTTACTTGGACTAACAGACAAATAGATAGTGTAATCTACTCCCGGATTGACAGAGCATTGGGGAACACATAGTGGTTTCAAAATATTTCCAGGGGGAATTGTTGAAAACATGGGTACTAGTGTTTCTGACCAGGTTTTATTGAGGCTGAAGCTGATTGAGGAGAATGAGAGGCAGAGTAATCAGTTTCACTTCATAAATTTTTTTATTGAAAAAGAAGAGGTATTACTAGCCATTAAAAATAGTTGGATGAAGCTTGTAATGGGTAGACCAATGTTTGTGGTATGGAGAAAATTGATAAGATTGCAAGGTGATTTAAGACCTTATGTTCGGCAGGTGAGAGGTGGGAAAAATAAGCTGGAAAAAACCAGCGCTGACCTGGAAGCTGCCTAAATAAACCTGACCAAACAAAGGATGAATAGGGAGAGTATATAGACGATAATATCGTGCATTGAGGAGTTCTTCAAATGGAATTGTATAGATGAAAAAATTGCTAAACAAAGGTCGAAAGTGGACTAGTTGCGTTTGGGAGACGGAAACAATGCCTACTTCCATGCTTCTGTGAAAAGCAAAAACAAAATGTTAGGCATGATGAAATTGGAAGATGAGAATGGCATTTTAATTACTGATCAGGCTGGAATTGAAAATGAGGTATCAAATTTTATCAAAACTTGGTTGGCAAGTAGGTAGAGAGAACTGAAGGCATTGACATAGAGGCAATAGGGTGAGGTAAATTGATGGTTAATGAAAGCAGGGAAACCCTAATGAAGCCTGTCCACGAGGAAGAAGTAAAAACAACACTGAGAGGAATTGGCAACTTGAAAGCTCCTGGAGGAGATGGATTTAATGCAAAGTTCTTCAAGGTGAATTGGGAGGTTATTGGTGGGATGTGATGAATGCAAGTACAAGATTTTTTTGTGAATGGAAGACTATATAGAGCTATCAACAACACTCTAGTTACTCTCAACTCCAAAATTCCCAATGTTGTGAAGATCGAATATTTTCGGCTGATTTCTTGTTGTTCCACCATTTATAAAATCATCTCCAAAGTGCTGACTAATAGACTGAGTAATGTGATTGAAGAGATAGTGCAGGGTAATCAGACAGTGTTTGTTTCGGGGAGATGCATACACGACCATATTATGATAGCGTATGAGCTTGTCCGGGGCTATAATAGGAAGAGTGGAAGCCCGAGATGTATTATTCAAATGGATATCCATAAAGCATATGACACAGTAAATTGGAAGGCTTTGGAACAATCATGTTGGAGATGGGTTTCCCTAATGGCTTCGTGAAATGGATAATGTTGTGTACAACATCTGTTTCATTCTAGTATATGGTTAATGGGAACTTAACCATATTTGTGCAGGCCAAACGAGGATTGAGACAGGTTGACCCGATCGCACCATTACTGTTCGTGTTGGTTATGGAGTATATGTCGAGGTGTCTACAGAAAGCCAGTGAAAATCAGATGTTTGATTTCCATCCCAAATGTGACTTACTTGGGATTACTAGCTTGAGCTTCGTTGATGACGTCTTACTGCTGTCAGGAGGAGATGAACAATCTGTACATATCCTGATGCAAGCTTATAAGAGATTTGAAAAATCCACGGGAATTCAAGTTATTAAAATCAAGTTCCGGGTATACTTTGGAGGAGTTGATGAGGTGCAGAAGTGCAAAATCCTGGAATTAACTGGGTTAGAGGAAGGAGTACTGTCGTTTAGATATTTGGGTGTTTCATTAGCTAGCCGAAAAATCACGATACAAATGTGTCAGCATCTCATTGAGAAAATGGTGGACAAGGTTAAACACTGGAGCTCCAAACTCCTCAGCTATGCCAGAATGATGTAGCTAATCAAAAGTGTACTATTCGCTGTGGCCAACTACTGGATGCAAGCTTTTCCTTTGCCGAAAGTTGTGTTGAAGTACATAGAAGTTGTATGTAGATCTTATTTGTGGACAGAGGGGAGAATATTTCCAGAAAATCTTTGGTTTCTTGGGATAATATATGTGAATCAAAGAAGAAAGGAGGGTGGAATGTTATATCTCTACAGGAATGGAATGAAGCTTGTATTAGCAAGACTCTATGGAACTTAAATAGAAAGTCTGATCGACTGTGGATTCAATGGATTCATGCTTACTATATAAGAGGGATCGAGGTAACGAATGTAAGATTCCCAGCTAGTTCGTCTTGGTTGATTAAAAGGCTGAGTAAATGTAGGGACCGAATGGCTAATCTAAATTCTTAGCTAGTCCAGAAGGAGAATGCAAAATTTTGTACCGGGAAGGTTTACAAAAGCCTGAAAACGGAGAAACCTACTAAGGTATGGTGTAATTTTTTTAATGAAAATCATGCAAGACCCAGAGCCCGTTTCATTCTTTGCTATGATGCTACAAAATGCTGGCAATGAAGGACATATTGAGGAAGTTTGGAATTGATGTTGATAGTAAATGTTCATTTTGTGATGAAGAAGAGTCAGCGCAACATCTATTTTTTTAGTGCTGGCAAACGAAAATTTTATGAAGCAGCATATTGAGATGGCTACAGAGACCACAGGTTCCACTTGGCTGGGAGGAAGAGTTGGGCTGGATTATGGAAAACAACAAGGGCAAGGGCTCGAAAGTGAAAATGCTGAAGATTGCCATTTCGGAGACTGTGTATTGGGTTTAGAAGTGGCGGAATGATAAGTGCTTTTCGACGAAGGATACGAGAAGTGAAATAGTTAACAAGATTCTAGAAAGTATTGTATCTATAGCATGGACTAAACCAAAGTCAAAAGTAGAATGTGCAAAGCTAATGACTGGATAGAGTTGTTGTACTTGTGGTTGTACATGACTTGTACTCGAAGTTTTGAAAGTTTTAATGAAGTTATTACTTTCCAAATTAGAAACTTTTTTTCTTTTTTTCTTTTTTCTTATTTTCACCCATTTTGAAATAAAAGATGAATAACATTAAAAAATTCAACAAAGTTTGTCATATTTTTTATCATACTCATATATGAATTATATAAAATTTACATTCAAACTATTTACTATTTACTAAACCTGGTACAAGAATTTACATTCAACATCCACATTGCCATTTTTTTCTTCTAAATAAGCAAAAAATAAAATTTTAAAAAGCAAATATTTGTGTCTAGTCTACTTTTTGTAACGATGACTAATTTTGATCGATTATGGTATCAATGGTGTGGTAGTGCAAGTCATGTTTATATTATAAAAATTAATAGCTAGTTTTTAAAAATATTCAATATAAAAAAAATAAAGTTAATAGTTAGAATTTAATTAGAATAATGACATCTAAAAAATCAAAGATTATAAACTATAAACCAAAGAAAAATAATTTTAACATTTTAAACAAATCATTATTGACAAAACCCTTAAAATATATAAAGAAGCATCTCATCCGAGCTCAAGATTATAGTAGTTTTCTTTGAATTTTTTTTGTTGAAAGTCGAATGTACTTTATAGTATGAACGGAAAAATGAAGAAAATATGAGATTTAAATTTAATAGAATAATGAATATTGTGTTATGATTTGATGCATTCAATTGAAATTGCATTAAATTTCCATTCCTTATAATATTTTTCTCTTTCTACAAATATAGGAAGCAAATATTCTCTCTCATCAAAATCCATATTTTAGGGAATAGGATGGGGAAGCTGTTGGAGCTGAAAAACTAAGTAGAATCCCTATAATCAATGAAAATCTCTATCATAGGGAAGCTGCTGGATTTGCTCTCCAACAGCTTCCCTAAACTTTTCTCTAGAATAGGGAATGAAACACAATATTCCCTATATATTTTTGACTCAACTCCAATAGTTTCTCTATTTTGCACAATCTGACATTTATTACACTATAATTACTTTTTTCATTTAAATCTAAGAGTTTATTTAAAATCACTTTAAAATATATTATAAAAATTAACTTAGTTTTTAAAAATAACCGATATAACAAATTTGAAACTAAAATATCGATATTAATTAGAAAATATTTTTTGTATTCTTTTTATATGTTCACTCGGTTCGAAATAAAAAGTACTCCTTTCATTCAATTAATATTGAAACTTCACTTTTTGACACAATAATTTAGAATATTTTAATTTAGTGGAGCAAATCTAATGCAAGATTGAAAAAGTAAAATTAGTGGATGAAAATAATATAAATCTTGCTATATTTGGAATGTGCCAAAAAATACCAATATAGAAGGTGTGCCAATATTAGATAAACCCTAGAATTTGGTCTTGCGAGAAGGATGAGAGGATGATAAATTAATAAGAATTCTTGTGAGAAATATGAGAGTTGGTCTTTATTTTACCTTTACCTAATATTACTCTTATCAGTTTTGTCTCTTATCTTATACTCGGTTTTCAAAAAAAAAATCACTCTTGTCAGTGACACTAATGATGACATTTGTATTTAAAAATAAAATAGTAAAAAATTGAAACTAAAATAGTAATATTAATTATAAACTAGTTTTCTTTTCATATTTTTTTTATATATTCACATGGTTTGAAATGAAAGGTAACAGTATCCAAAAAAATAAAATTATAAACTATAAACCCAAAGAGATCAATTTCAATTTTCTAAACAAATCATTACCAAATAAATCTTTAAAAAATAAATAAGCATCCCATGTGAGTTTGAGATTGCAATAGTTTTCTCTAAAAATTTGTTGGAAGTCGAATGTACTTTGTAGTTGGAACGGAAGAACGAGGGAAATATGAGACTTAAATTTTTAAAAGAAAAATGAATTTGTATTATGATTTGATGCATTCAATTGGAATTGCATTAAATTTTTATTTCTTATAATCTTTTTCTCTTTCTACAAAGAGTTTGTCTCGTGAAAGACGGTCTTTCCATAAGCAATGGAAAGACTATAGTTTAAAATGTAAATTAGAAGAGATGAAGATAAAACTTTTGGGTTGCATGAATCGAATTATAAAATTTATAACTAGCATAATAAAATTTTAATATTGCGACTAAAAACCCCGTCTTTCCATTAGCATATGGAAACGGTCTTTCCCAAAACTCAGCCTTCTTCAAATATAGGAAAAGAAGTCTTCTCTCATCACAATCCCTATTTTAGGGAATGAGATAAGGAAGTTATTGGAGATGAAAAACCATGTAAAATCCCTATTATGGAGAAGATATTGGACTTGCTCCTTGTCGTGTTGAACTTATTTAGTGATGAATTTAAAATATTAGTGTTGAATTTATTTTATTGGTGCTGAATTTAATTTATGAGTCCTTCTCTTGAAAAACGGTTTTCCTATAAGTTATGGAAAGACCAACGTTTAAATTACAAATTAGAAGAAATTAAAATAAAATTTTCGAGTTGCATTAATCGGGTCATAAACTTATAGCTACAACACATTGCATAGTAAAATTATAATATTGCAACTAAAACTTTTTTACTTTTTTATAATTCTAATTCAACATTGTCTTTCCGTATGCCTATGAAAAGACAGTGTTTCCCAAAACTTTGCATTAATTTATTTATGCTGAAAATTATTTATTTGTATTGAGTTGAGTTTATTAGTGTTGAATTGAATTTTTGGTAGTTTATTTTTCCAAAAAATGAAAAAGAATGACTCTCGAAATGATGTTGTGCTCTTAACATATTCTATTTTTAGATTTACTACTCAATCAATAACTGTCGAGAAATCAAATAAATATTTATTTATTAATTTTTTCTTTCAATACTGAGTTTATTGGTGTTGAATTTAGTTTATTTGTGATAAATTTAGTTTATTGATGCTGAATTTATTTTGGCAAATTCTTGGGAAAGACGGTCTTTCCATAGACTTATGGAAAGATGGGGTTTAATGATAATAATAAAAGGTAAAAGATCTTTGTTGCAATATTAAAATTTTATTATACAACGTGTAGTAGTTATAAATTTTATAACCCGGTTCATACAACCCGA
>JAULKM010011599.1:0-14749 GCA_032355605.1 Rubia tinctorum
TTCAATTCATAACTTAGAAAACCAACCAAAAAACCCCCCTCTTTACATGCTTTTATATATCTATCTATCTTTATCTAGGCTTATATACATTCCTATATGTATGAACCCTTAGGAAAATCCCTCTTCTTTGTTGACGACCCCGACTTGCCAAACTATTTACTTAGTTGTATTTAGTTAGCATATTGGGCTTAAAATAGTATCTTGGAGAGGTACGGCGATGACCTCCCAGACTAGTGTATGGTCGATCGTAATGTTGACTCGGCGAGCCACATGTACACACTCATATGGTCCCGGACTACCGTTACCCACATACATCTAGGTTTCACTTCTCGGGGGATATCAATAAATGTGCCAATATGAGAGTAGACCAAAGTGTATGCCAACATGTTGTAACAATCATGCAATTAAAAAGAATGTAAAGAAAAAGCCAACATAATATTCATAAGCACATAAAGATAGGTAGATTAATAGAATCTCCCAAAACAAACACCAAGTCATGAATACAAATATAAACCCCAAGCTAATAAACTACTCCCTAAGTATTAATCCCAAATATTTCATTATATTCAATGTCCTTGGGCAAAAACAAGAAGAAGAGAGAATGAGAACCTAGAGAGAAGAGTATTCTCCTTTCTCTCTCCACCCTACTCTTAGGAGAATGAAACAAATGAAAATCAAAACTTAAACCCTAGTAGACATAGGCTCCTGTATATAGTAGTAAGGAATTGGGCCTTGAAAAGGGCCCAAAATGAGGCCAAAAATCCTAGCAGCTGAAATTAGCATGGGTCATGCTATAGCACACGGCACATGTTGACTGTGTCTGGCATGACCCGTGTCGTCTGGCATGGAAGTGCCAGCTTGGCCTGGCACGGGCCGCAGACAGGGGCTTTGTCTTGGCCATTCCAATGTGTTCGGCCATGTCATTCAACATAGACTGTCGGCTGGAAGTACTTCCTCGATCAGTTGAACAACGTGGGCCGTGTAAATATTCATGGGTCATCGGCCGGGTGCATGATTTTCTCTTTTGAACGGTGCGCTCCAAGTAAATCCTTGTGGGCCGTCAGCTGGGAGTCGATTTCTAAGAAAAATGATGGCATGGTCGGGTCAATCTTTGCACCCCGTGGGCTATTTTTCAAATGTTGAAAATAAAATGACACGGGTCATGTAAAAGGGCACAACCCATGTCCATACTTAGTCGCACGGAGCTTGGACCTGGCACAGGTCGTGTTGGAACAAGTGGCACATGCTAAAGGTCCATGACACGGCCGTGCTGGCTGGCATGGACCGTGCTGAGGGTTTTTAGCACGAACTTGTCAGCTTGCACGTCCCGTGTTGTTTGGTGCGGCCGTTCCAGTTCTTCAAGAATTAGACTTCGACTCCCTTATTTTTTTGGCTTGATTCCATCTACTACCACATTTTAAATCATGGACTTCTTTCTACTACCATCTTTGCGAATGACCTTCTACTATCCACTACCAACCTTGCGGATGGCCTTCTAAAAAACTACGCCGAAGTGCTCACGAGCAACCTATTAATAAGCTCACAAAAAAATCTAGGTACTCGTGAGGACAAAGTGTCTATTAGATCCAATTAAGCCTACAAAACTTGAGATTTAGATAGTAAAACCAACAACGGTCATCTAAACCCTTTGTAATCAAACATAACTAAAACTAGCAATCAACCAAAAAAAGCATAATAACAAACGTGTCAAATGCATTGGTTAAGACATGCATATAGGTGCAGATCATGTAGCATTAGGTATTTTTAAAGGAAAGCTCACGATCTTTGGAGGTCGGAGTCTTTTAGTCTAAGTCACCTCGTAATAGACCAACGGATTGTGTATGAAATGATAGCTAGAAGCATTGTACCGACACCTTGCCATATCACTGAGCCCACGTATACCACCCTAATGATGTTTTACTATATTATTGAGGGTAAGAGAATTAATCCGGGGATGGCTATATTCAAACATATGGTATGTGTTGCTTCATCGAAGAGGGTGATAAAGAGTCTCCTCTATGGAAACTTGATAGCTTTGATTTTAAAGAGTGTGGAAGGTATGTCGTTGCATGGGGAAGAGAAGCCTTGTAAATGGTTTTACAATAAATACTTTGTCAAGAAGAAGTGGGTTCTTTTTTAGCACAAGTTGTGCCACAAAAGCCACGACGCAACTGAGCATAACAAGAGGTCAAGGATAGGAGAAAGTATGGTTATTTAAGCTCATGTTTATGACTTTTTACTATTTCAACGTTATCTAACTTTTTTTGGTATGGTCTAGAGGAATTGGACTCCAAATTCATAAAAGGATTCAAAACATACTACAAGCAGATGCACAACAAAATTTCCCAATTGAGAGAGCGGGTGTGGAAGCTAGAGAGTTGCCAACATGCTTTCAAACGTGAATATGCATCTTCAAGGAGATCACGCTTATCGAGGGCCTCTTCGGTCTAAATTTCTTGGATATGTTTATTTGAATTTGAAGCTTGTTTGGATTTTATGTTATGGACTAGAGGTGGAAACAAACCTTGTATTAACATTGATAATATGTTTTAAGAATTCATCATTTTTTTTTGGTTTAGGATGAATAAATATTAAATTTGAAGAATTGTGGTCATTTTAAATTGCTTGAATTACTCTGGGAATGCACATAATGTTGATATGGTTACTAGGGGACATTTAGCTAAATGCATGGCATAATAGAGTCCGAATTCAACCCAAGTACCTTCCTCATAGTCCGATCGACCTAAATAATGACACAAACTCGAATCATCCTCTTCGAGGAAAATGACTTCGTCGTTGATCCCCATTAAACCATTTTGATCAAAACCAACAATATCGTCAAGCTCAAATTCCTCAATAAATGCCCTCTTACCTTCGACAACAACCTCCCATCTATGATCAACACATAAAAAACTTGATGCGCTTGTGAGGTGAAAGTGAAGGGATCATCTCTCCAACCAATCCGACTCCGGTCAACCAATGTGAATCCATTGGCTCTATTTGTTACCCACTATGAAAATCAACCCATTGGCATTTAAATACGGGCACATGAAGGGTCGTGTAATCAAGCTCCCAAATTTCTAATATTGTCCCAAAGTAACAAGTGTTGGCAGATGCAGACAGATGAATATGACATATGCACAACAATTGTGCCAGAGTGCAAGATGCACGGTGGTCGTACCAGATGTACCTTCCAGCTATAGTTGCACAGGAAAGGTGCAAGACAGACGTATTAAAAGTATCACAAATACCACCAATAAAAATAAATCACACCAAGAAAGGATTCATCAAATAAAACAAGCTCAATCTAGAAAGAAATTGTTAGCAGAAATAACAAACCTGCAAATTTGAGTAGATGCGAAAACAACTAAGTTTCATGAAAATCAAAATCTCCCGCATCAGTAGATGGAACACCATTGCGGAAAGCAGAGATTAAAGAATTGCCATGCATGAACCAAAGAAAAACCAATCCCTGCATCGTGCGTCATCACAAACAAAACATTCATTATACCTCAACCTAAATAATTAAGGTACGGAAAAGCATCAGCCAATAAGCCAATTTGATCAATTGAACAATTGATAACACAAGCACCTAAATAAACTCTGCCGCAAGTTTCAGACTCTTTTTTCTTTCCTTTCCTCTTCATCTTGAAAACAGAAGCTCCGGTGAATCATTAACTCTGATACCACTTGTTGTATCACCGTCCAACTTCGATACCACTTCTTGGAAATTTAATCCTCATGCACAGAATCAAGATAATAAAAAGAAAGTAAAAAAAAAAGAACACGGATTTAACGTGGCTCACCAAAATAGGTTAAACAGAATACAGACTCGGAATGTTGATTTTTAAAACCAGAACAAATGTCTACAAAACTCACACATAACTCTAACTCTCTCTCTCTATTTCTAAGAGTTCAAGTAGAGCTCTAAAATTTTCTAATTCATGTACCTAACTTTTGGAATTCTCAATTAATGAACCACCCCTTGATCTGCCCATTCATGAATACAAACTTTTCAACTCTTATTAATTAATATTTTTGATATTTGAAGAGACCCGACAATTCTTGTACGAGATGGTTTGTTCTAACACCAAAAGGTTTATGCTTTGCTCTTATGTCTTTTTGCTGTGACCAAATAATGAATAATATATGAATGTGTTTTACTTTTACTGCTAGATTTTAACTGGATGTGTTATATATCCACCGGAATCCACCACCACTACAGCGGGATTGCGCGCCGTTGACGCCTTGTCATTGCAATTGTATTAAAATTCCAAACCTTGTGCCCGAGTGTATGTGTCTTGACAACATTAAGGATGCATGCTGCAGATATTCTTCAGCACGGGAGTGATGAAATCGCGCACATGATATCAATTCTCAAATTCTTGTCGATTCCAGCTTTCACAGAATGGCGAAGCGATGTGGTAACTTCCTCCAAGCTAGGATACATGGGAACGAAAGTTCGAATAAAGTTTCTGGCTGGGGACGGGAACCGCGACAGATTTGGCTTGGGGAAGTCTTTCATCCGTCCCTAAAACGCCGCAAACGGTCAACTATTTCCTTATGTTGTTTGCAATACTGATTTGTATTCTAATTCAAGTATTTAGAGATTTCATTTCTTTAAATAACTCTAATTCCACAAAACCATCTATTTTATACTCGAAAGAGTCAAATCGAAACACAAACCAACACTGCGGTGCAATCTTTTACTCCAGAATCTCTACTCGTTCTTCTCAGTTTATTAGTTCAAACTTTTAGAAGTTGTGCTTTTTCTATGTTTTATGCTCTGTTAATGCATGTGTTCTTTTCGTTGTTGATATGTTTTTCTTTTAGCAAAGATGCTCTGTTTTTCTCGACCCACATAGATGATAGATGCTCTGTATTTTTATTAATGCTTTGTTTCACACCAAAGATGTGTTGAACTGTATTTATTCGTTTGGCATATTGTTTGGCACATAGTGGTCCAATCCCATTAGTAATATTCTGGAAATAAGTATGGACCATTACTTTACTCCGAACCAACACAGTAGTCCGGTCCCATTACTTTACTCCAAATCCTTTTTTTAATAGGTTATGGTTATATTTTAGACTCTCCGGGGCCTATAATAAAAAGTATTCACTAGGAACGTTACATAGAGCTAAGACTAAGGCTAAAAAGGATTACATTTATCAACAACAGGAGATATCAAAAAGATTATGAAATACTCCCAAAACCTACCATGTGATTCCATTTCATAAACCTCCACCCCTTGTGTTAATTTATGAATGGCCAGATATGGTAGGACTGAGGAAACTCCTGCCTCAGTAGCCAGAGGAGATGAAGTTGTATGATCCATGTCTGCCGAGTGGCAAAAGTAACGAAGAGGGAGTGACAAAGTAACAAAAGCATCTATGAAACTTCAGTCAAAAGCAACGAAGAGGGAGTGGCAGAGTAGCAAAGGCATCCAATATTGTGCAACCGAAAGCATGCGGGCATGAGTTTTGAATTGAAGCTTCCTTTAGCCAAAGCAAGACAACCTGGATTTTTTATTAGCGGAGAAGGAGGGTTTTACTGGAAGATGTCTGAGATTGATGGCCATGAAGCTTTAAGGGACATACCACCCTTCTCTACAACCTGCAAGAGAAAATAGCAAACCAGCAGTACAGATGCCAAAAAACAAAGAATGCAACAAGTTCCAGGAACATTTCTTGTGAGCAGAAGAGGGGAGATGAGTATTAGATATTATGGAGGATCAAAATCACATTTCTCAGATTTGGCACTTGCATTTCATCCATAAGAATCAGTGTCTTTGTTCTAGAGTCAAGATTGCACCATTCAACTTTGTTTTTGAGCTGATTAGGATTCCATTGATACCCAAATTTTGCAATAGAATCAGCCACTAAATTACCTTGCCTATGAATGTGAACTAAATTAACCCCACCTAGCATGTCCTTAATGTTTCTACATCTATTATAAAGATCATAAGGTGCTTTCATTGGGGACACTATATATTTAACTGCATTTAAGCAATCTGATTCAACAATGGTAAGGCTTAATTTTCATTTTGTTGCAAACTGTATGGCCAATTCTATACTAATAAGTTCAGCCTCTAAAGCCGAGGCAGCATTATTTTGCACAAAAAAAAGCCACAGTCATTTTACCTTTTCCATCTCTAAAGATCATACCATGAGATGACATCTCCCCTAATTTAATATTGCATCCACATTACATGTTAAACCAACTATAGGTAGTTTCCAAGTGCAGATTGTGAGTTTATTTTTTGATTTAAAATGCATTAATGGGATTAAGCCCGAGGAAGTCCAAAAACTATCTCTTTGGGCAGAGATTTGTAAGGGGAAAGCAGAGAAATGGAGAAAATTAAATGCTTGACAGCTGAGATTATAGAGTTAGAGGATGATTGTGCATTGTCATAAATGAAAGCATTTTTTGTCTTCCAAATCTCCCAGAAAGTAGTTAAACCAAGGATAAGAATTATATTGCTATGGATCCTGGATAAGGCTGGGTTATTAATATAGAATGATAGTCTATTCCATATGGAACTAAATAACTGAGGGTTAATAGCCATAATAAAGTGAATTTGATTTCATATCTCCATTGAAAATGGACACTGATTATAGAAATGTTCTAGAGAATCTGCATTATTGCATTTCCAGCACTTAGATGGAAGATTAAATCCAAACTTAAGCAGAATGTCATCAAAAGGTAACAGATTATTCATGAGTCTCCATATGAAAAAGGAAAATTTACCTAGAATGTACTTTTTCCAAATCTTTTGCAAAGATGATATTCTATTTCTTGATTCCCTCTGTTTGTTGTAAGTAGCTTTTATGGAGAATTTTCCATCTGTTGCAGCTGTCCACACCAAACCATCCTTGTAGTTCTGGTTCAGTTTGATTCCATGCAAAAAAGAGACAATGTTGGTAGCCAAGTGAAGCTCCAATATGGGGATTAGTTGTAACTTGTTTTCTACTACCTTTTCCAGGGAAAAATCGGGGAATGGGATGCTAAGTATAGGCTATTTATAATATAATGCACCATTCCCGGTCCAATTTCCATTCCAGAAGCTGCATTCCCCATTTTTAGGTATTATTTTAGAGTTGTTATTACAGAATTCTATCACCGAGCATTGTTTAGATGAATCTGGAAGTGACCAAAGAAACCTAGTCCAGATTGTGTCATTTAATTACATTTTCACCACAATTTACAAGAGAATACTCTTATAAAATGGTGGATGTTCCTAATTCCTAGACAATTTTCAGATGTTGGAAAATAAATCTTACTCCAAGATCTCCAGACTTTTTTTACCGATTTCTGTAGCCCCCCCACAGAATTTTAGACACTTTACTTTCTATCATGTTAATTATCCTTTTAGGAGGCTGAACAATTGTAAAAATATGCACAGGGAGATATAAAAGGCGTGTTTTAATTAGGACTAGTTTACCTGCATGAGAGCCATTTATTTTCCCAGTTATTTAACTTGGAATCAATAGTTTCCAATAGCTCATTAAAATTAGAGGACCTATGCCTACAATTAAAAATAAGAACTCCCATGTATTTAAAAGGGATGGAGCCCTTTTTCATTCCTAGGATTGCTCTAATCTTTCTATGTTGTGCACTATTTGCTCTATGACCAAGAAAATATTCACTCTTGTAATAGTTAATAAACTGGCCTGAGGATATTGATATGCATCCAGAAACTTCCAAATACCTTTCAGATTTTTCTCACCTCCCCTCAGAGAAATAGAGGTGTCATCCTCATACATCATATGAGTTACCTTAATAGCATTTGTTGTACTAAAATAATATTGCAAATGGCCATTTAGGAAATATGATTTGAGGGATCTAGAGAAAGATTCTGTAAGGATGTTATATAGGAAAGGTGACAGAGGGTCCCCATGTTTAATTCCCCTAGAGACTTTAAAAAACCCTTGGGGAACTCCATTGAATAAAACTAAAAATGATGCTGAAGAAATGTTAGATAATATTATCCTTACAAATTTACCTGAGAAACCAAATTTTAATAGAATTGAGTTTAAAAAACTCCAGGAAACCATATAAAAAGCTTTATGCATGTCCAATTTCAAAATTAGATTATGGTTATCACATTTTGTATTAAGAAATCTAACCATATGCAGCATTTGAATGATGTTATCTGCAATATCTCTATTTTGCATGAAAGAAGTTTGCTTTTTTGATATTATATCATTAATGAGAGGTCTCAATCTTTCCATTAATAATTTTGGGAAAAAATATTTAATAAATTGGAAAGACTTATTGGCCTATAATCTGCAAAAGACTCAGGTGTTGATTTTTTTGGGATTCGGATGATCCATGTGGCTGAAGTGGATTGTGGAATAGTAGAGCCTATAAGAAAATAGTTTACAGCTTCCAAGAGATTATATTTTATTATATCCCGGGAAAAAGTATAAAACTTTGCTGGGAAACCATCTGGACAGGGACACTCTCCTGATTGGATAGAAAAACTACTTCTTTAATCCCTTCTAAGGTTGAGGGCTGAAGAAGGTTCATGTTGGCTTCAGGGGAGATGATCTTGGGAATAGAATGGATGAAAGAGTTGAGGTAGGAGGCCGAGGGATCAATCTAAGAATGGGACAGAAGGTTATGGAAGAAAGTGACACCCTCTTTAGATATATCAGTTTGATCTGTCAATCATACACCTGCACTACTTTTAATTTTGGTTATCATAGTCCTGGAGTTTTTCTCTTTATTAGCCATATGGAAGAACTTGGTGTTATCATCACCAAGTTTAAGCCATTTAACCATAGACTTTTTATTCCATAAAATAGACTCCTCTTTTAAAGCTCTAAGTAATGGTGCCTTGACTCTATTAAGATAAACATGGTTTTGCTCATTATCTAAGTTAAGCAGATCATTTTCAGCTTGGTTAACCTGTTGTTCGGCCCTTGTAATATTATCATTTATATTTCCAAATGATTCTCTATTCCATTGTTTCAGATTTTTTTAATTCTCCGAAGTTTAAAGCTGAAAAGGTCCATGCCATGAAGATGACATGAGAGATTCCAGTTTTGTTGGATTAAAGGTCTCAGTTCATTTTCTCTATTGAGCCACATGATCTGAAATGGGAAAGGTTTTGGCAAACTAATATGGGATGATTGAATGGACAACATCATAGGAGCATGATCAGAGGAGGTTCTATTTAAAATCTGAATGAAGCTATTGAGATACAATTGGCTTCAGTCTTGGGTACACAGTCCTCTATCTAGTCTTTTATATACCCTACCATGTATCCTATTATTTGACCATGTAAATTGGGGACCTACAGTGTTGACATGGATTAACTTAAGAGTTTCTATTATTTCATTAAAATCATGTATACTATCAAGATTAGGTATATTACTACCTTTATATTCATATTGAGATGTTATTACATTAAAATCACCTATTAGGAGTTTAGGAGATTGTGGCAAATCCAATAAGTCAATCCATAATTGTCTTCTTAAAGATCTTAAAGTTTTAGCATAGACAAAAATAGCAAGCCAGGGGGTATTATTCCACTTATCAACAATCTCCATAATTAAGCATTGAGAATACTGAGAGTGATAGGTACAAGATATATTATCATCCCACATTAACCAAATGTTTTGGTTTTCAGCACATTTATGATTCTGAAACCTTAGTTTCATTTTAAGTTTAAGAATTTCCTTATTATCATGCATTGGTTCAATTAGGCATAAAAGAGAGATCCTATGTCTTATAATTATGGATTTAAGCCTAGGAATGGACTTATTATACCCTCTACTAGTCCAAACTAGACAATTAGAAATTAGCAATTATGGTGTGTTTAATCATTAAATTAATTGGATTTGTTCCTGTTCGCAGATCTAAGAATCATATTTAGACTAGTAAAATAATTCTTCATTTTAGAGCCAGCAATTTTTTTGTTTTTAGTTTTTTCAGAAATAATATTCTTTTGTGGGGTAGAAGTTTCCTGACCTGATTTTACCTGATTAAAGTCTTTGGAGAATTTAATGGTTTTGTTATTTGTAGCATCTTCCATGTCCAATATTTCCTCTAAGTTGTAGGAGGAGCAATCTGATGGATCTTCTAGCTCATCCTCTCCTTCTCCTTCTTTTACATGCCTTTGATTGAGAAGATCCTCCTCATCATATATTTCCTGCAAAAGGGAAAAACTATTATTAGTTGAAACAGGTTCCTCATAGGGAATAAGAGCCAGTGTAAAGGAGCTCAGAGATTTTATTTTAGGAGAAAAAAAGGGGGAAGATCATCCTTATAATGGTAGTTGTGGATATGATCCTTGATGTTTGCTATTAGGTTAGCCTCCTCATGTGAGATCAGTGTCAACGTAGATTCTTTTGGATTTGAAGATTGGAGATCATCTTGAATAGCGTCTTGGAATTGCTCTGAAGACTGACTTCTCAAGTTATTTTCTTTCTCCATTGGTGTTAAACCTGAGGACTAGCTATCTGAGTTCCTTTTTCTTTTCCACACTTTAACGGTTTTCCTAGACCCACTCTAGTAGCTTTTCGGGGATCCCTTTGTCAAGATAATGTCCTTAGGTGAGGTTTATACTTCAAGGGAGGTGGTAGCATCGTATTCCAAATGATTGTCTGATGTTTCATGGCTATTTATGACAGGGGAAGATTGCTCCTTAGAAACTGGGAGTGAGTTCGGATGGGAAGCTGAGTTACCCCCTTTTAAGTTCCTTCTACATCTGAGTCAGAATAGCCCACTTTAAGGCATGTGAAGCAATATGTAGGTTTGGATTCATAGACTATATTATACCATTTGTTCTCTGCAATTGAACCCAACCTAATCATGTGTGGAAGGGGTTTCCTATGGTCAAATTCAACACACATCCGGATAACTGAGAGTCTGGTTAGATTACTAGTTGGAGTGTCAACTTGGATAAATATTCCAATAGAATTCCCTATCTCTTTAAGCACAACCAGATGGAAATAGTTGATAGGGGGGTACTATATGTTTAACTAGATCGGCACAAATGGCGGTTCTTCATCAAGATCAAAATCAACAGACCATTTAAGAACATGCATAAAGTGAGTTCCGAGATACCATACCAGTTTGCTCCAAATCTTTTTTCTATCACTTTCCTAATTGAAAGTAATTCTGACATGCCTTGAGTCCATCCTAGTCACTTGAAGACATATCTTCATCATATCTCTTATGATCAGATCGAGCGTCGGTCGTCCCCTTGAGAATTTTCTGACTAGCGCATGGTTGAAAGGGATTGCTATCTCTTCAATCTCAGTTTGGGGGGAAATACATGTCGTTTCTCTCTTATATTGAAGTAAAGGATGAAGTTGGACAGAGTTGGGAATTGATGTTGTTGATTGATTTAAGGAGTTTCTAGGGTTGATGAGCGATTGTAGGTAGGTGGGTGTGCGGGCCCTCGTCTTGTGATGGAACCTCTATATTAGAGGGGATTTGGTGGCATTCCGGTGAAGAATTGTGTAAAGTAGCTGTTATTGGCAGTTGTTGAAAAGTCAGAGAGAGGTTTTTAGAGCAGAGGGATTTTAGAGAGAGAGAAGTTACTTTGACTCAAAATCCATATTGTTTGGCACAACGTTTGGTATACAATAGTGTGGGATCTAGTTTTTTTTTAATATTAGCTTAATCAGCTTAATATTACATCAAAAAACCGTGAAGAATTTGAAGATGTTTGTTTAATATTAATCAGTTTAATATATATTTTCTGCTTTATTTTTATTTTTTAACATATGTATTTTTATTAAATTATGCATGATAGATTATGGAATTACAAAATAAAAGTGGAAGCGTTTCTTTTTCAGTGGCAATGGAAAGTGATTCTAATCCTCCTCTGTGGGATTATGTGTCCAAGATAGAAAAAAGTGGGAAATTGGGAGGAACTTGGACATTTCTGTGTAATTTTTTTATTGAAACTCGATCTGAAAGTTATTCTAGAGTGAGGGCACATTTACTTCGATTTTATGGACATAGCATCTCTGCTTGTAAGAAAGTGAGTGCTAAAGATGTGGCAGAATTTTGGATGTTGTAATATCAGTTTTAAAGCAAAAGGAAAGATTTGGCACCTAAAGACATTTCTTTGTCGGGTAGTTCTTCTCAATACGCAGTAGATTCTTCCTCCGAGAAAAGATGAATAGAGGTAATTCTGATTACTAAAGCATTGGATATTTCTTCTCAAGGTCAATTGGATCTAGAAATTGCAAGAATGTTTTACACTTATGGGTTGTCATTTAATTTGGCAAAGAATTAGTATTACTTGAGGTCATATACTTTTGCTTCTAGCCATAACATTGTTGGATATTTGCCTCCTGGTTATAATAAATTGCGGACTACATTGCTTCAAAAAAATGAAACCATTGAAAGGAACCATTGAAAAAAAATGAAACCATTGCTTCAAAAAGAGTATTGTTGAGAGGTTAATGCAACCATTGAAAGGAACTTGGAGAGAGAGTGGGGTGACAATTGTGAGTGATGGTTGGAGTGATCCTACAAGGAAGACACTAATTAATTTCATGGCTACTTGTGGAAAAAGTCCTACGTTTTTTAAAGCTACAAATTTATTTCGTCAATATATGGATAAATTTTTCATTGCATATTTGATGAAGGAAGCAATTCTTGAGATGGGTCATGAAAATGTGGCGCAGATTATCACGGATAATGCAGCTAAATGTAAAGGGGCTGGTGAGATTATTGAGAGCATGTGACCTCACATTTATTGGACACCATGTGTTGTCCATAATCTGAATCTTGCTTTGAAGAATATTTGTGCTCCAAAAAATACGAGAGGCAAGGAGAAAACTTTTGAATTGTGCAAGTGGATTACTGATGTTTATGAATAAATTGTACAAATTAAGAACTTCATTATGAACCATAATATGAGGTTGACCATTTTTATTAGGTTTTATCCTCTTAAATTGCTTTTGGCTTCAAAACAAAAGAGGTTTCTTCTAGAAAGCCTCATAACTCGGCTAAAAATTGAGGATTAGACTCGAAAACAAAACCAAAAAGATGAGGTGCTTGTTGTTTGAAACAACTAGACTAGGAAATCCGCTCCTGTTGTTCTGAAGCCAAAATGGCAACCTTTGAAGAATCAGAATAGAAAGAATCATAACCATCAAAATCATCAGAAAGCTCAGAATGGAAAGCATTCACCACTACGAAATGACATTGGACAGTTTTCTGTTATAATTGTAATAATTCAGGTCATATGGTACGCAGGTCTCGTAATAAACCTCAAGATGCACTACAATCGAATCTAATTGAAGAGCAATTAATTGCAATGATTTTAGAAATTAACTTTGTTGGTGGAGTGGATGGGTGGTTTATGGATACTGGTGCATCATGCCATGTCTGCTATGATAGGGGAATGTTCAAAACGTACTCTGGTGCTAAGAATAAGAATATATTGTTGGGAGATTCCCACACTACTATGTTTCTAGTACAAGATCTATGGAATTGAAATTTACCTTTAGGAGAACTATCACACTCAAAAAAATTATGTACACTCCAGAGATGAGGAAAATTTTGGTTTCGAGCATTCTTCTCAACAAGGATGGATTAACTCAAACTTTAGGGGCTGATTTGTATACCATCATTAAGAATGGTAATTTTATTGGAAACAAATATGCAATTGATGACATGTTCAAATAGAATGTTGAAATAAATAAAATTTCTCCTTCTGCTTACAAGTGTGTTGTTCTAATATTTGGCAAGCAAGGCTTTGTCATGTTAATAAACACATAGTAAAAAACATGAGTAACTTAGGTTTACTTCCCAAAGTATCGTTAAATATTTTTAAAATGCGATTACTGTAGCAAAGCTGAAATTAAGAAAACTTCTCATAAATCTGTTATTATGTGAACTTCCAGATTTGATTCATTATGATATGTGTGAACTCGATGGAATATTAGCTCGGGGTGGAAAATGTTAATTCATCACATTTATTGATGACTACTCTAATTATACTTATGTTTATCTGATGAAAAATAAAAGTGATGCTCTTGATATGTTTAAATTTTTTAACATAAACTGAAAATCAATTTAGTAGAAAAATAATGAGTTTTCATAGTGATAGAGGCACCGAGTATGATTCGAGTACGTTCATAGAATTTTATAAATTACTTGGAATCATACACGAGAGAACAACTCCCTATTCACAAATAATGAATGGAAAACAGAAAGAAAAAAATAGAACACTTACCGAATTGGTTGTTTCTATTTTATTTAACTCAGGTGCTGCGTCCTTTTTTGGTGGGTTGAATTTTTAGTAACTGTATGTTATGTTTTTAATAGAGTTCCTAAATCAAAAACAAAAGTTTCACCGTTATGAAATTTGAAAAATAAGAGACCAAATCTATCTTATTTTAGAACTTGAGGTTGTTTGGTTTATGATACAATTTCTGATCCTAAAGAAATAAATTAACCAGTAGTATAACACCCTATATCCATGACCTGCCCGCTCAACGCAAGTATCGGTTCCGACCCGTGCGTGCCACCAAGAATTCAACGGGTTGGATTACTTAAATGCAGTAACGAGCAAATACAATTTATTTAGAAGCAAATTTAGAAGATCAAAAACCTAACTTACTATTACATTGAAAGTCTTAATACAAGTATTAAACGGGAGTTTTAACTAAAATACAGGCAAAAGTTCTAAAGGATCTGGTGATATGAATCTCCTTGCGAAGACTCTGGATTGCGGAAAATTGGATCTTTAACCAAATGGGGATTTCGCCCAACCCA
>JAULKM010011608.1:0-14749 GCA_032355605.1 Rubia tinctorum
TATTACGGAGAATCTAAATATATCTCATACGGTAGTTTTATTGTTTATATACTGTATAAAATATATGGTCAAACATACCTTGAGAAAAAAAAAGGCAAAAAAGGGTGCCACTCTTAGAGAACCGGAGGGAGTACACAATAGTCATTAAACTTATTCTAACGATGATTTTTAATTATTTTTATGTTTTTTTAATTTGTGTTGAGACCCTAATGACGAAAAACCTTTAATGAGAGTTTTTCCCTTCATCGAATAAGAGGACCAATCTACAACAATCATATAAAAAACCCTCCTCCTTGTGCTTAGACCGACTCAATGCCGCACCATCTTAAGATAGAACTATCAGTTAGCAACTACTTGAATCAATAGATCCAAACTATGAGAGCTTGGTTATCACTCTTTCACATTTGTCCTCTAAGATCTTCATAACTTTGGTGAACGGGACCTTTGGAGTTATTGCTCCATTTGATTCTATTGTAATTGCAAAGTAGAAATTCCGAAGTCAACAAACACAGTACAATAAAGTCTATAATGTCACTATATTAGCACCAAATTCGCTACTATCAACAATTTTTAGTTAACTGCAGAAGATAGCTTGCTAGGCTTCCCAAACACAATACCCTAAAGAATTGGCATCTTTATTTCACCACCTTATGTGAACACAGTACACAACATGGCTGTAGCAAAAAATCAACTAACAATAAGGCCAAGGTCACAAAAATGTCAAAAACCGAACCCTCAAATAATACTTCATATCAGTGACTTTGATACTACTGCACTTCTGCTCACAAAATAAGGTCGAATCCCATTATTCATAAACTTATATTGAGAAAGAGACCACACACATATAATCTCAAAGCCTATGGAGAAAAACACTAATTTAACTACGTATGGTTTGTGTACATTAGCTAATATACAGGAGGAAAACCCACAAAATCCATGCTCGAAACCTAATGAAGCACAATTTAAACCAGGTTAAGGCAAAAGAGGACCTAAATTAAATCTTAATATCAAAGAAGTAAATCAAGTGCAGTACAACTATTGTATACTGATTCAATTAGAGGGTCTACATACAAACAAAAGAAGACAATCTCATAACAATATAACATATGGTTCGTAATGAAACTCATTGTTTTACAAATGACGGCTATTCTGGCATTGCCCCTTGATATCTGATACACCTGAAACCATATCACGAATAATGACCGCAAAGATTGAAGTATCTTGTTCAGGCAATGTAATAACTTAGCTTTGTGTTTTGCCACTTTCAAAGTACATCAATAAAGATACGTGGAGGTAAGAAATGAATGTTAAGCACAAGATTGAGTTGTGTGTGACACCTTGTAGAAATCACATATTAACAAAAATGTGCCCGCAATAATTGAAGTTCAAAGCAGGGTAACATTCTTCTCAAGAAACTACACGTTTATATGCATCATTAAAGAACATGGAGAAGATAAAATAATACATAATTCAAATTGCATCATAATAACTGCAAAGCTAACAATTTCAGGCAACAAAAACCTCACCACGGATGTTTGAAGAACAACATTAGAACTAAGGGGGCCAAGAAGCAAGGGTAATCCGACTTGTAAATATCGCATGTGATTATCAACAACAACACATATAAACCCCCAATCACATATATTTCTTTCTCTACAACTCTAAACAATAAAAAATAATTTTACTTCTAGTATAAACCAGAAGATCAGAGCATCAAAGAAGAGCGGAACACTTAACACCTTTCTCAACAAAATGGCAATGCCAACGTCACTGCGAACATAATGTTTCTAGCTCGAGCTTCCAGTGTCAGCTCCTCTTTCACTACATCCTCCTCCTTCTGCATATCACCAGTTCGATTATACTCCCTGATCATAAACAAATAAAAAGATCCTCTAAATTTCCACCCAAAAAAGAAGTCATACCACCCAAAAAAGAAAATCTTACCTTGAATTCCTCATATTCGGATTCTCAAAAGGACCATCGATCGGCCCAGTAACAGAGAGTGCTCTGGAACTGATGAAGGGCTAAACGCATGATTAAATCAATGAATGAAACGACAGACCAGGTGAAATAGCGAATATTTGAGCAGATTAATCGTTATATACAGACTCAATCAGGGATGAGAAGGGGGAGAATATGGTCATCCATAAATTAGGAAAAAAGGGGACGTCACATCACCGAAAACACGCTCCCGGATTTGGAGGGACGGCACATGAAGTTGGAAGAGAAAGGAAAGCAGGAAAATGAGAAGGTGGCAGATGGAATAAAATTTAAGATGCTATATTTACACAACAATCCATTAGTGGAAGAATAAGTTTTAAACAATTGCAAAAGAACCCTTTGTCAACCAAGAACCTCATGTCCCGGTTTATAGTTTTCATATAGAAGAAATGGTAGCAAAAACACTGAGATTTTTTATATAAAAAAAAATGGTGCGTGTGAATAGAACAAAATGAGTAGTATCAAACAAAGGTCAAGGAGCATGCATAGGGTTCTTTATAGAATTCAAAGCATTCAAGCAATCGGTGAAACTATCGCTGTATGTAAACTGGATGAAACTACAGTTTTTGCCCTAATAAGATCCTCATTCACATATTTTGGTGGCAATGAAAATATTTCCTCTATATGTGTTTTGATTTAACTATTATAATTAAAACGTTCATTTGTTTATAATATTATTTTTAGAATGCAACCAACTATATTTCGTCAAACTGAAATAAAACTTCTCGTAATAATACAAAAGGCCGACTTTGTTACTGTGAGAAAAGCATTTTTTTTAGAAAGAAAAGTGTTGAGATTCATGAATGAATTTACTATCCAAAATATAGAAAGTGAAATGGGTAGAAGGTTGGAATGAAGAATTCGGTGGAAGAAGAAGAATTTGGGGGACAAAATTTCATTTATAAAAAGGGTTCCGGGTTTTTAACTCCCATGAGGTAGTTATATAATTTTCCAAGGTAAAAACGCTCCTAACCAATTAGAAACAAAAATAAATAGAAATATAGTTCCAACAAAAGGAACCCAAGGGCCATATTCTTTACGCTAATAAAATTGTCCCATGTATCTCTTAATTAACTATAATCTAACTATTCAAACATGATTAATATTGTTTTCAGAAAAATATTTATACGGATCATCCTAATAGGGGTGATATCAAGCATCCAATCAATAACTACTGTATTAGACATCCATTCAATAACAAACCGTGGCAATAAACATGATTAATATTGTTTTCTGTATTATTATATGTTTATTTTATTCATTAAAATAAATAGTCATTTTTTATCTTAAAAAATTCCTTTTTCAAATTAATTAATCACGAAGTTGGAAATTCTCCACTCAACTTTCTCCATTCCCGTCGTCCATAATCAAATTTGCAGTCTATCTTTCATCATTAACGAAAAATTAATCACGCGTGTTGTCCCGTTAGCGTCGTAATTTCTCATGAAGATCGAATTCCAATATCTGATCTGACAAGATCGATGGAGGAAGAGCATCGGAATATAGAAGGTATTTTTAGCCAATTATAACATATTCGGGTATGTTTTGTTTGCATCTAGAATCAGTTTTGGAATATGATCTTAGTATCTTGGGTGAGTAGGAATATGATATTTTTCTTTTATTTGACTATGTTGGTTGTCCATATTTCCACGTCCCACTATAAATTTTTTATTTACTTTTAAGAGGAGTCAAACTTTAAAAACGTGGACCATAAATATAAATTAATATATAAATAATAAAAATATAATTTGAGATATTGTTAGATTTTTCATAACATCTATTTTCCAAAGTATTAATTTTTCTCACAACATTTTATAGGTAACTAGAGATGTTTACGGTCAAACATGATCATTGAAAACCACGAAAAAGTAAATAAGTAATTTATAGTGGGAAAGGGGAGTATGTGACAGTAATTTATGTATATTTTTATAATCTATTCCTTACACTAGTTTTAAAAAAAAAGGTTGACGAACAGCTGTTCAGTTGCCAAATTGTATGTGTTGTCAATAATGTGAATGTACTTTTTCACTCTTTCAAACTGCTGGAGCTGAAGTTGAAGTTATAGGGTGTTTTTTACAGTACTGAGTTTATAAGCAAAGTTGACTTCTGCTCATCTGTGAGAATAAGCAGTTGAAAAGCAAAACTGTGGAAGTGTCTGGTAAATTTAAAAATAAAATTGCTTTTAATTTGTAAAATTACTATTTTAGACATGTATTTCAATTTGCTAAAATAATTGTGGACCATGTTACGAATGAATATTTTCAGTCATTTGCATTGAAGTACAACATTAGCATAACAAGTGCAAAAAAACAGTAAATGGATCAGCCACCCAGTCATAGAAAAAACAATTGAAAATTGACTGCATATTAATATTAATACAAATGCTTTCCTGAATTCAAGATTCCAGGCTAAACAAGGAACGAATTCAGCGCTGTATCGTCCATAAACTTGCAAAATTTTCTTGGAAAACATGGAGAGTTCTTCATCTATTCTCCAAATCCAAGTTGAGCTAAAACTTTTGCTGGTCTCATCATCTGCATCCGATCCACATTTTACAAGTTTGAAAACATTAAGTTAGAGTTATAAAAAAAATTCATCCAAAATGACCATTTGATTAACCTTAATAATAATAAGTGATGCATCAGAGTGAGAAGTCGGCTTTGGCTTTTGATTTGATTATTAGCTGTACTCCTATCTCTGTAAACCAGACTTTTAGAATCTGAGGTAACTGTGACGATATTTACATTTTCAAACAAGATTTTTGAAGGTTTGTTTGATATCAGAGAAAATTCCATTACATCTAAAAAAAGAAAAGTGATGCACCTGATCATAATTAATCAACTCACACACACTATCATAAGCTTCTTCTTCTTCTTATGATAATCAATCTGTCAACAAATGAAATCAGATTCTGCTTTCGCAAGAAAAATTATGATAAGAGCTATCCGGTGTGATCAATCTCATCCATTTGGCAAGAAAAGAAGAGCTATCCGGTGTGATCAACCATTCACATTTTCACATATTTTTAGAGAGGCGAATCAACCAGCTGATTACCGAGCAAAGCTAGCCAAGACTAACAAACGAGCCACGGATTATGAACAACTCTAAAGGTCTACAAGATTCGGCTTTATGATTAGAAAAGATCTTTTATTTCCTCACTTTAGAAATGTTTCATTACCTTCTTGATTGTTGATATAGATGATGAGTGATTACCTTGATGCTTCGATGGTAGAAGTAGTAACCGTCTGGCCATTTTCAATTCTAACACAGGGGTGGAGGAATTTAGCAATGGGAACACAGTTTCTTTCTTCTATAATCGTTAAAGATGTTCTTAAGGTCATGTTACATTTTGATGGCCAAACCTTTTGGCTTTTTGATGGTTCAGGGATCCATTAAACAACCCCTCCTCATTCTAATGAGGTTTCAAATTTAAAAAAAAAAATCAGATTCTGCTTCTTCTTCTTATTAAACAAGACCATTTGATTAACCTTTTGTTCACAATCTGTGAACAAAATTTCAGCATTGAGAAGGGATCAAATATGTATTACGATTGGGAGTTGAAATCTTTTGAAATAACAAATCCAACTCAGACAGCGGTGATATAATCAGCATCACCACCGTATAAACAAGACGATCAAGTAAGGACATTCATAAATCCTGAAGCCAAGTTCATAAATTCCCAACTACAAATCTACTTTCCATGCAACTAGAATCTCATAATCTTAGTATTAAGTGTTAGTAATGCAAATGTGCCAATCAGCAAAAAATCAATTTTTGGAAAGAAAAAAAATAAAGTAAAAAATTTGTCTTTACTCTTAGTCCCACGTGGAAAGTTTATAAGGGATGGGTGTAGTTTAAATATGGAAATGTTTCACTACTACCTTGGGTGAACAAGAGGAGTAAAGCCCCCTCGTGCACGCCGCCGCGGACCGACTGCACCGCCCAGACGTGACAGGGTGGGTCTGGTCATATTAATCTTTTGGGTCCAGATTAGTTTGAGAGCTCAGCATTTATGAGCCTTCTCATATAATCAAACATTTTAAAACTAAACCCTATTTTTCTCAGATAATGAACTACACTCGACCTGATATCGCCTATGCTATGAGTAGACTAAGTAAGTACACCCACAACCTAAGTGGAGAACATTGGACTTCCCTTAGACGTTTACTAAAATATCTAAGAGGTACAATGGACTTAGGATTGCATCTTGTTGGATATCCTGCTGTTTTGGAAGGGTATTGTGATGTGAATTGGGTAGCTGATAATAATGAAGTAAGTTCCACTAGTGATTATGTTTTTACCTTGGAAGAAGAAGCTATCTCGTGGAAGTATTCAAAACAAACTTGTATAGCTCGGTCTACTATGGAGTTTGAGTTTATAGCTCTATATTTGGTAGGGCAAGAAGCTGAGTGTCTTAGGTCATTACTGGCAGATATTCCCTTGTGGGGAAAACCCACTCCACCTGTCTCACTATTATGCGACTCTCAGGAAGCCCTAGGTGTTGACCAAAGTGAAGCTTACAATGGTAAGAAAAGACATATACACATTAGGCATGAATGTGTGATAAATATGATCGAGACTGGTGTACTGGTTTTACAATTCGTAAGATTGGAAATAAATTTAGCTGATCCATTTACCAAAGGACTGAGTAGAAAGATAATCCAAGATTCATCAAGGGGAATGAGGTTAAAACCCTGCTAGGTGGGGAATTCTTGGTGGATACTCTCGTTGTTCCTCAAACAACTCGAAGTCAAACAAAACCAAGAAAAGACTCACAAACGTACAAACCTACACATTCCTATGATATATTTACGTTGTGAGGATGAACTTAAATCTCTTAATCAATCCAAGATAGTTCTAATTTGTGACGGACTTGTGGGATTCACCAAAAATTATGTGAGTTTGAACAATGAATCGTTCTTAATATTTCCATAGCCCTGATTGGGTAATCTAATGAGACTTAATGGAATGACCTACTTGAGTGTAAATGATTAGCCTTCCTTTTAGGAAAGACTTTTAAGGGTTGTCTTTCTAGGGCACTCATGAGTTTTCTTAAGGAAACTATGGCAACTATAAGTTATTGATTATCGCGGAACTCATTTTATTAAAGTAAGATACGTGTTCTTGGAATGAACAACAAGTTTAGAAGTTTCAGATACGTTCACTCCGAAAACAAGTCGATCATCCCAATTCCCTACGCATTAGTTCAATCACAAGATATTGATGCAAGTATCGAACTTTCAAATGGTCAGAAAATTTACCTTTTTCCCTTTTGCATTAGTGGGGGATTGTTAGCAATGCAAATGGGCCAATCAGCCCAAAATCAATTTTTGGAAGGAAATAAAATAAAATAAAACTTTTCTTTACTCTTAGTCCTACATGGAAAGTTTAGAAGAGATGTGTGTAGTTTAAATATGGAAATGCTTCACTACTACCTTGAGTGAGCAGGAGAAATAAAGACCTCTCGCGCATGCCGCGGCCGCCTGCCCGGAAGTGACGAGGAGAGGCGGGGCGAGGCGGGCGGGTCTTAAGCTTATGTTAATCTTTTTGGTCCGGATTAGTTTGAGAGCTCAGTATTTATGAGGCTTCTCAGATAATCAATGTTTTAAAACTAAACCTATTTTTCTCCATATATTTCATATGGTTAAAACAAGTTTGAAACTTTCTGATATGGTAAAAGTAGTTTTAACCCTTCGGTCAAGATTGGTTTTCAACGTGATTCCGAATTTTAATTGGCCCGTGACCGTTCTTATCTTTTAGTCAGTCAAAACTAATTTTCAAACTGTTTCACGTTCTCTGAACTGCTCCACGTTCTGGAACTGCTCCACGTTATGAGTTGCGGTTGTTGGTTTATGTGCCTATAAAAGGCGAGTTCATGAGCAGTTCAAAACATAGAATCCACATCTCTTCCTCTTCTCCTTCACTACTTTCTAAACGTTCTCTGAGCTAAATACTTACGAGCTCCTCCTCCGCTACTTGAGCGCACAAGTAATGGAGGTTTCTGTGGTACCTTGGGAAACGAATGCCTGTGTAGAACCTTGCACTACGGGTTAGATTTCATTTCAAAGGCAGTGATTTATCAAGCCCACTATTTTGTTTTCAAACCAAACTATTTTCTTCCAAATATGTTTTCAAAAATATGCATTTCTTTATACCGTCTCTTTAAAAACTAGTGACCACACATTGCTTTACGAACATTGTTACTCAAATTCTACCAACACTAAGTTGGGCACTAAAAATATAATTCACCTTAATTGATGAGTGTATGTCATATTCATGATTTATACAATACAATAAGATAGGGTACAATAGATCTAGACTACCCTATTTATGTACATGATCAATCTAAATCAATTAGGATCAATCTAAATATATCAAGATATTCAATCCCCCCTCCTCTCAAGCTAAGCGTAGGGTTACATGATACGCAAATCTTGGAATGAAACAGCACAAAAGATGAAGTAGACAGACCCTTAGTAAAGATATTAGCCACTTGAAGAGAAGTTGGAACATGAATCACACGGAGCTTGCCAGAAGCAGCCAATTCACAAATGAAATGGTAGTCGATGTCAATATGCTTGGCCCGCTTATGAGCAATGGAATTTTGAGCAATAAAAATGGCACTGCTATTATCACAAAGCAGCAGAGGCGTCGAACGAAAAAGCACTTGAAGCTCTCGAAACAAATTACACAACCACGTAAGCTCCGCAGCAGTGTTTTCCATAGCCCGATACTCAGACTCGCAGCTAGAGCGAGAAACTGTGGGTTGTTTCTTCGCACTCCAAGAGACAAGATTTCCGCCAAGAAAGATGGCATAGTCATAAGTGGAGCGACTAGTCTCAAGGCAGCGGGCCCAATATACATCAGAATATCCTAAGATGGAATGAGAACCCGAAGTCAACCTAAAAGAGAGACCGTAATAGAGCGTTCCCCAGACATACCGAAGAATATGAGTGAGGGCCTGGTAGTGATCCTGGAGAGATGTCTAGAGGAACTTACTGACAGAGTTGACTGCACAAGAAAGGTCAGGCCAAGAGATGGTCAGGTACTGCAAGGCTCCAACAAGTGATCGATATAGCATCGGGTTTGAGAACGGGGGAGATGAGGAACTCAGAAATTGTGAACCAGTAATAAAAGGAGTAGAAACAGGAGCAACATCCATCATCCCCGCACGTTGGAGAATTTCCATAGCATACTTAGCCTGTCCCAAGAACAATCCTGAAGAGGAGCGAGATACTTCCAAGCCCAAAAAATAGTGTAAAGGACCAAGATCCTTGATGAAAAACTCATTGTCAGTTCCGGAGATAAACTGACGAATGAGAGCAAGATCATTGTTGGTCATAATAATGTCATCCACATACACTAGAAGACACATAACCTTCGATCCTTGAAAGAACACGAAGAGCAACGTATCTGTTGAGCAGCACCAAAAACCAAGTAGACCTAAATAGGAACTGAAGCGATGGAACCATGCCAGGGGCGCTTGTTTAAGGCCATAAATAGTCTTCCGAAGGTAGAAAATGTGATCAGGTCGTTCTGAATCAACATAAATAGGAGGCTGCTTCATATAGACATATGCAACAAGAAGACCGTTAAGAAATGCATTCTTAACATCCAGCTGATGAAGTGGCCAATTGAAACTGCTTGCGAGGGAAATGATAATCAGAACAGTGGAAGCTTTGACAACAGGACTGAATGTATGTGTAATGTCAAAGTTGGGAAGCTGAGAGAAACCTTGAGCCATAAATCGAGCTTTGTACCGATCAATAGAACCATCAGGACGATGCTTGAGGCTATAAACCCATTTGGAGCCTACAATGTTGACATCAGCAGGGCAAGTTACAAGATCCCAAGTTCGATGCTGCCAAATAGCATGATTTCGTCATCCATAGCTTCAAATCAAAGCGGATCCTTAAGGGCAGAGTGAAAACCACGCGGTTCAGATTTAGTAAGTAGCGCCGCAAGAAAACCAGTGACTGCATAATCTAAAAAATCCTTGGTCATACGCTCGGTCGTTCGATATCGAGTAGCCATGTGATGGATCGGCCTTGGTGGATAAGTTGGTGGAGAGGGCGAATAAGACAATGAAACATGATTAGTCTATGGCGAACTTGTATGCAATGAAGTTGGCAAACCGGTAGGAGCAGATAAAGTAGTCTGGGTAAATAATGGCGTAGAGACGGCGGGAGCTTCCAATTATGGATCAAGAAAGAACGAGACATCTAGAGAATGTTGATCAACTGGTGAAACATCAGATGCAGCTGGAAATGAGGTCTCATTAAAACGAGCGTGCCGAGTAAGATAGACCTTAGTGACTGGATCCACACAGCGAAAACCTTTATACTGAGCACTGTATCCAACAAATGTACATGGTGTGCTTCGCAGCGCCAACTTGTGAGAAGCAAATGGTCAAATAAAAGGAAACACCCGACATCCAAAAGGATGGAAGTTGGAGTATTCTGGATGACGGCCAAATACAAGGTAAAATGGCAAAACATTTTGAAGAACGAGCTTTGGGAGCCGATTGATGATGTAAGTGGCCATGGCGAAAGCACTATCCCATAGGAAATAGGTAATCGAGAGTGAAAAAACATAGAAAGACCCATTTTGATGACATGACGATGCTTGCGTTCGGATCTGCCATTTTTTCTAGTGTAGATGGGCAAGAAATCTGATGCATAATCCCTTTATCGGAAACATGAGATCTGGGTCGAGTGTTTGTAAATGCAGTTCCACCATCACTCTGAAACAACTTAATAGAGCACGAAAATTGATTTTCCACAAGTGTTTGAAACTGTAGAAAGGTGTCAAAAAAGTCTGATTTTTGTTTCAAGGGATAAAACCAATTAAATCTAGAAAAATCATCCACAAATATGGCATAATATGAAAAACCACTCTCAGATAAAACTAGGGCAAGACCCCACAAGTCACAATGTACTAGTGCAAGCAAAGATTGTGCCTGTTAGGGATTGTCCACAAATAAAAACCTTTTTCCCTTAGCCATTTCATAAGGCGAACAAAGTGAGGGTTTAGGCAACACAAAGGTGACCTTAACAAAGTTCATCTTATTCAATAAGGAAATGACTGAAAAGGAAGTGTGGCCTAATCTAGCACGTCAAGTCTCAAAATAAACCATGCTCACATCGCCCTTGACCCACGACCTCTTGTGTGGTCTTTTTCTGGATTACAAACGAGTTCTCATCAAAACATATTACAACATTTAAGTCATTCGTCAGTTTACTAATTGAAAGCAGATTTTTTGTAACATCTGGAACCACCAAAACTTCAGATGATAACAAGTCACGAGAAATCGACGATTCCCAATATGATTAATTGAAATAGGATTACCATTAGCAATAGTGATAGAACTTTTAACGTTATAGGGGACAACACCGTCAAGATCAGCGAAACTGGAAGCCATATAGTTTGTAGCACATGAATCCAAGTGCCAATATGAAGTACATGTGTTCTCAAGAGAAATAAACGATTAGAATGCTTCAGCAAGATTGGCTGAGTCGAACTGGTGAGCTCTAAACGAGAATCCGGAACAATCAGGGTTTACGTGGCCAAATTGACTACAGATTTGGCACTTAGGGTTCTAGCGCCTTTTATACCCATTACTGAAACGATTTCCTCAAACTCCTTGACCAGAATTATCGTCGTGGCTGCGCGTGGTGGTTGACGCGCCATGGGGAGGCGTATGTAAGGCACATGCTCCATTTTCACGCGCCCAACTATCGCGCCCAGATATGAAATTTGTGCCTGAAGTTGCAGAGTTCCAAGAGTAAAAAGCCACCGGATTCTGAGTTGCAGAGGAGTTTGACACGTTGAAATTTTCATGGTTGTATGCACGAGTTACCACATCGGCATACAACGGCAACGTATTTTGGGAGAGTTGTACGCTGGTGAACTCTGAAAATCCCGGCCCTAGAGCTCAAAGGAAAACCATAACCTTGTCTTTGGCTGAAACCACTGATCCTACCGAAGAAAGGTTGTCCAAGATTTCCATAACAAAATTGGAGCCGCGGTGAATGTTGAAAACTTAATCCCGGAGTTGCAGCTCCCTCGCCGCAGAGTTATTGTCGAAGGATGCAGCTAGAGCCTCCCACATTTCTTTGACAGTTGAGCAGACAATGGTCTCAACTATGGCCTCTTCAGTGAGAGAAGAACGAAGCAGATCCTGAAGTCGTTTACCTTGGGCAGTCCAGGTTGCTAGTTTGAGTAAAATGCCAGCAGAGTCGCCAAAAGAATCGACGGAGGTGTCATCAAAGGTGTCAGTTGTGGTACTAGAAGAAGAAGTCGCAGGTGATGGACATAGTACAGACTCATCCAAGAAACCAAATAAATTCTCATATTCCAAAAGAACTTGAATTTGTGTTTTCCACAGTAGGTAATTTTTAGAAGTAAGTTTGATCGGAAGCATGTGGGTTAAAGTGGTGTAGCTGAGAAGGGTGGAAGCCATGGTGGGAGAAAATAAAGTCCAAGGTTTTCTGGAACGATACTGATTTAGAAAGAAAGAAAAATTTTAGCAGGATTTAGATACTCTGCTCTGATACCATGAAAATATAATTCACCTTAATTGGTGAGTGTATGTCATATTCATGATTTATACAATACAGTAAGATAGGGTACAATGAATCTACACTATCCTATTTATGTATATGATCAATCTAAATATATCAAGATATTTTACCATGCACTTTAACAATTAATCTCATAATCACTATAACAACTGCAACATATTTTCAGTTCAAGGAATGGGAGGAATGATTTCTAGATCGAGTTCCACCCCAAATTAACATTTAATCACCTCAGAAAAATGCCTAAGGAAAAATTACAGATTGTATTTGAAAACTAAAATACGGTCCCGTCTAATCGACGCAAAACAAAAGGAGGGGAAAACAGATAAAACTTACCGCGGTGCGAGGTTACGAGGCGAAGAACACTAGGGGAATACGACTATCAGAATGAAGAAAACAACAAAGATGATAGAATGAAGAAGGTGGTGTCAAACATGGAGCGTGGAGAAGAAGGGAGGGTGGTGCAGAGAAGGCAACATGTTATTTTAGGAAGCAGTGAAAAAATTAAATAAAATAATATAGTAAAGTTATCATTAAATTTACCTGCATTTAAGAATTCTTAACTTGTATTTAGATTTTTCCTAAATATAACGTGGAGTTTTTTTTAGAAGCTGGTCTACCCCAACTTATGTTTTTTCCTTAAAATCAGTTTTTGCTTTTTCTGAAAACTGCTTCTTTACAAGTTACCAAACATTTAAAAAAAATTGGGCTTATAAGCCGCTTTGCTTATAAGCCCTGTCAAACATAACCATAGTTGGATGTATTGATTGACAAGTTCGTTGTGATGTAATAAGTTGTGCAAATGTGCATTTTCAGGTTCAATGGGAGACCATAAAAAGAAAGTAATTAATCTTTTAAAAGATGATTTTTTTTTGGCAAAATGTCCAAGTTTTTCTATATTCCATCTGTTACGCATGTATATATACATTTTTATAGGTTGGTATGGAAGAGTTCGGTTAAAAAATCTACATTGTAGTATGGTTTCTTATTTTTGTTTTATATTTGAAGGAATGAATGACGACTCTTCACTTCAAGAATAAAACATATAGATGACACTCTTCACTTTTCCAAGTACATTGTTCAATTTTCTAGATTTTAGCAGTTTTCAATAAGTATTAGAGCATGTGCAGTGGAGATTTCAGAGTGATTTCAATTGGGAACTGAAATCTAGCTGAAATCTAGCTGAAATCCCATAATGGGGTTTCAAAGTGCGTAGTTTCGGTTAATTGAGACCGACTCAATACTGACATCAGTCAATAGCCAAGTGAATGGAGGGGCCATGCGTCAGATTGCCATTTCCGAATTGAACACATTGCCCAATTGCAAATTGCCATTTCCAAATTGACAAATTGCCCAATTGCCCAATTGCCAACTGACACTTCTGAAATTGTATATATAAATTAAAAAATGAAATTGAAAAGCAAATTGTAAAAATCAAAATTAAAATCAAATCAAAATTTAAAAACGAAACTTAAAAGACGAAAAAAATTATAAAAGTAAATTATACTATTAAATTTCATATTTCAATATTTTAGGTTGAAATTTTTATTTAAATTAAATATTGAACGTAAATTAATGGGTAGGTTAGAGTAAATCAAGTAGGCTCCATGAATTATTTCAAAGTGGTTTCAATCTTTGTGAAGAGAAAAATAAAGTGATTTTTTTGTAATTTCAGTTGATAATGAGGAAGAGAGAAATTGAATATTTAATAAACTGAAACCATAAGAGCGATTTCAACGAGATTTCACATTTGTACATGGTCTTATAGACTGAACTATTTTTTTTACCCAAACAATGTTTGAAATGAACTTTTTGATCTTTTACATTTTTTGCCTTAACAATTTCCAAACATCAATTCCGGGCCTTGGAGCCTTTTTTAGCTATACTCCATAAGAGCATGTTCAATGCAGAGGCCACTTCGAAACTATTCTTGTGGTTTCAATTTATTAAATAATCAACCTCTCTCTTCCACCTCATCAATTGAGACAACAACTAAATCACTCCATTTTTTTCTCCACAGTTGTTGAAACCACTTTGAGACAACTCCATGGACCCCACTTGATTCTCTCTATCCTACTCATTATTTTTACTTTTAATATTTAATTCAAATACATTAGTTTACATAAAATAAATTGAAATGTAAAATTTACTAATACACTTTAATTTTA
>JAULKM010011629.1:0-14747 GCA_032355605.1 Rubia tinctorum
AATAGGAATTCAAGGTAAAATAGAGTCTTCAAAGCATAAAAGTACACCAAAATGAGTACAAAAGGATCCCAAAATCATGGTATAAAATGGACGCATCATCTACATCATTTAGCACTTGTGCTAGAAAGGTGTATTGACACAAACCATGTATTGAATTCTGAGAAATTCCATTTTATGGTAGAAAAGGACATTGTCCTAATTCATGTGGTTTCGGCTCAAGGTTTAGAGGTGGATAAGGCTAAATTAGACACAATCAAATCTTTTCCCTACCCCACTAGTGTTGGGTGTATTAGGTTATTCGTAGGTCACCCCAATTTTTACCGGTGTTTCATTGAGGATTTCTCTAAGATTTCCTCTCCCTTATGAAAATTATTGCAAAAGAACATTGAGTTCATTGTTGATGATGAGGGTAGGAATGCATTTGACATCTTGAAAGAAATGCTTGTGACCGCTCCTATCATCCAACCTCCAAATTGGTCTATCCCCTTCAAGATAATGTGTGATGCAAGTGACCATGCTATAGGGATGGAACTAGGCTAAAGGATAAGGAAGGTGTCACATATTATATACTACACGTCTGTAACTCTTAATGATGCGCAACACAATTACTCCACCACGGAGAAAGAGTTATTGACCGTAGTATTTTCCCTTGAGAAATTCAGGCAATATTTGTTAGGCACTAAGGTCATAGTTTACATAGATCATGCGGCAATTCACCACTTGATGACTAAGAAGGAAGCGAAACCTAGGCTCATTAGGTGGATACTTCTTTTGAGTGAGTTTGACTTAGAAGTGAGAGATAAGAAGGGTAGTGAAAATATGGCAGCCGGTACACTTCTTGAGAACTTAAACCCCACCAAGGGGAAGCCTAATTTAGAACCCATTCGGAAGAATTTCCAGATGAAAAAATTATTCGGGTGATGACTAGCCAACCTTGGTATGCCGATTTAGTGAACCACCTTGCCACGGGAGAGTTCCCTCCCTCCTATGATCAAACAATAAATTATAGGTTGGCAAATGAGGCTAAAGAATATTTTTGGGATGACCCTTACTTGTGAAAGCATTTCCCCGACCAAGAGATTGGGAGATGTATTCCCGAAGATTAAATGGAGCCTATCCTTAGAATTTGTCACTCCTCCGATATAGGTGGACAATTTGGGTATAAGAGGATTACTAAGAAAATAGCAGAATGTGTCCTTTATTGGCCCAACGTGTTAAAAAAATACCTGAGATTTCATCTTATCATATGATCAATGCCAAAAGATGGGCAACATCTCATTTAAAAGTGAGGTGACCCAACTTCTTTCAATGCCAGTTGAGGTTTTGATGTGTGGGGGATGGATTTCATGGGTTCTTTCCCCGAGTCCATTAGTCACTACTATATCCTAGTGGTGGTGGACAACAGTCAAAATGGGTCAAAGCCAATGCAACAAGAAAAAATTATTCGGAAACAGTAATTAGTTTCCTCAAATCCAAAATCCTCTCTCGGTTTGATGTCCCCCGATCCCTAATTAGTAATAGGGAAACACATTTTTGCAACAAAGCCATGGAAACTTTTCTTAGGAGATACAAAGTGACCTATAAAACATCCACCGTATACCACCCACAAACAAATTATCAAGCAGAGATATCCAATTGGGAGATCAAGGTCATTCTTTAAAAGACAATAAACATGTCTAGAAAGGATTGGAGTACCCGGTTGGACGATGTGTTTTGGGCCTCATGGACTACATAAAAAACTCCCATAGTCATGTCAACCTTCCTGATCCACATTGGCAAGGGATGCCACCTCCCGGTCCAACTCGTGAAGGATTTTTTTGTGGGACAAAATGTCCTTGTCTTCCAATCTCGGCTACGTCTTTTTCCAGGTAAATTGATCTTAAGGTGGGCGGGTCCATATGTGGTGAACAAGGAATATGATCAAGGAGCGATAGAGATGCAAGATGAAAAAGTGGCATAAAGTGGTTAGTTAATAGACAACGGTTAAAACATTATTTTGAATGGGGAAATTTGGGACAAGGGCAATCTCCTCCTTCGTGAGCAAATTCATGCATGAACTGTTATAAGGAAAATAAACCGTGAGGACAACAATAAAGAAACGTTGCTTTTATATTTGTTTTAGTAGATTTTGATAACTTGTTTTTTATGATTTTTGGGAAGTGTTTGATTGTTGGTAATATTTTTAGAGTTATGTTGTCATCGGATTCTCACTGGAACAGTATTACACTTAGTTAAGAATAGTATTACACTTGGTCAATAATATAGTGGCTAAGAATTAATTGTACAGATGTTCTTTGTTGGCTTCTAAGAAAGTTGTGAATGCTCTTCTCTCCTTCTTGATTTGCGTTAGGAGATTCTGCTTCGTCTTCGTCATCTTCTGTATCTTCCTTATTGTGCTCCTGCTCTTTACTAGGAAGATGCTCTTGGTCTTGGCTGGGATGCATGCTCTTATTGCGCCAAATTCTTCGTTCTTGTGTATGGTGATTCTAGCTTCTTTCACTTCTGGTGAACACCATTGTTTACCTTGAAGGGAATGAAGGACTAAAAAAATCTAGAGCCAATGATTTGGTATTCCTGATCAAGCAAAGAAACTTTTGTTCACCGTATATCGTGTCTTCCTGCCAAATAGATCCCGGAAGTGACTCCGGGGAAAATGCTCCGATGATCAAGTCAGTGCCCTCCTTCGGAGAATCAGAATTTCTCAGTTTAGTTTTACTTACCTTCTTCAGTGTTTCTTTCCTTGTATTTATAGATTACGGCAATCGTGGTTCTGCATTGTTGGCATATGAAATTGTGGGTGTGGGTTGCATCGTGGTTTCTACAATCTCGGTTCTTGGTTCAAACTTCAAATGTGATTCCGCCTTTATCAGTTCGTGGCTGAGTCTTTCCAACAAGAATCTGCCTTTCTTGGTTGTTAGCTCTATCCACGTTTCAGTCGTGGGCTAGGCCTAAAGGTCAGCGGCCTTTGATTTATGGGCTAATGATATTTTCCATGGGCTAGGTATACACCAGCTACATATTTGATCTTTGCTCTTTCTTATCATATGTACTCAGCTTGTTGGGTCTTCATAAGGAATTTCGAGTGATGAATCTATATATACATTCCTGGTAATGTATGTCACTAAGCAGACCATATGTTTCCATGTCTAATATCCTAATCAAACAATATATGGTCATCCTTTTTTACCACATTTGTTTTTCTTTTATTTTACATGACATAATTTTCTTTACATATCTAAGGATGCTTACTCACAGTGGAGAATAATAGACTTAGCCATATCGAATTCTGTAAGACCATGTCAAACCTTTGGTTTTACTATGTGGCACATTAATGCCTTTTTGTTTTTATAGCTAGTTCATTAAACAACATTGTTGGAAGTGCTTATTATCCGCTGCATGAAGTATAGCGCATGGGATAATCACAATAGTAATGCTCAAGTTAAAATTCCTCTTCATATCATTACATTCAGCCAGATGTTCTATATTATTCTAAGTGTTGATGATTATTGTTATTGGTTATTCACTGAGAAAGAATGACTAGGTAAAGGTTTGAGGACGAAGAAAAAATCAACCCTGAAGGAGAAACACAGCGCCGGGACAACCCTGATAACACTATTGAAACTTATACAACCATAAGGTAAATATCCTCATAATGGAACTTCTAAGTCGAAAAGATTTTCCATACAATAAATAATGAAGAGTTCACTTTGTCCCATGCACTTCAGGTGAGTCATTTAATCCCTTGATAATAGCCTCTATATTTCCTTTATAATAGTTTTATTTGGAAATGGAATTTCCATACAGTATTCAGAGACTATGATGATGAATGACTTTATTCTTTTTATATCAACTGCAATGTGTATACTTTGAGAATTTCAGTTGATTATTTTTATGAGTATGAGAATGCAAAATTATGCATCCCTAGAATGTGAACATCTCTACGCACAAAATCCTAGAATAAGACACTTAGGCACTTTTGTTATGAGATGCACAGAGCTGATGTGCTGACCCAACTTCTTCGATTTTTCTATTATTCCATGTAATTTATGCTTAATATTGTACTAAATTACTATTTTTGGTATTTCTCTACGCATGATAGACCTTCAAATGACCATAAAATCGTGAGGTTTTGTATGTGTGTCTTTAATTCTTTTTTCTGAATCAGCTATCGTTGTATATCGAAGAAAGGTACTACGAAGAGGGGGAGAAGCCAGCACGTGAAGTTTGTTGAGATCATTATTAACATTGACTATGACCACCAGAACATCTGTATGGACTTAATGTGGGTTTTCATAACAATTAGTGAGTGATCTTTGTTTCTTTACGTAGTGATAGATATTTTGACTACGACATTGGTGATTGAAGATGTTTTGTTGTTGACATTGTTATGTATAGAAGATCGTATCACCACACTAAGTAAATATATGCTTTCAAGCATTTTTATAGATTTCCTTTATTGTAGGCGCATGCAATGTTTTCCCCCATTTTCACCTTTTTAGGTCACGTTTGGTTGTTGTCCAGTAGTTGCTAAACTTATGGATAAGTGTGAAGACGCTTTGCATATAATTGGATGCCAGATGCTAACTCATTTCATATAAGTTCAGGTTTCGGTGATGGTTTATTATGATGTGGGCTCAATTTTTCTTTCATAATTTTTTGTCTTCCAATATTGAATTTACAAAATGCTTGAACTGTATGGAACTTAATCATATAATATAGAAATAATGGTTGGAAAAATCTTTGAGGTAGCTAAAGGCTAAGGTGAAAATATTTTTTTTTAAAAACGCTACCTCAGGTTGGCAAGTTTGTAGTTCCTTTCAGTCATGCTGGCTTGATTATTCTTATCATCATTAAAACATTCTCTTGGTTTAGATGATGGCTTGTCATGAGTACATGTATTGTTAGTACATATTTTTATTACTAATAGCATGACATGACTAATTATTAATTAGAGATTCAGTTATGTTTGATTTATTATGTTTAACTTATTGGCTTGTCTATTAATTTTAGAGAATCCATGGCATTGCATTCGGGGATAATGAGGAGGAACCTGAAACTTTTATTCCCCAATAATATGAAGTCATAGAAGAAGATGATTACTCATCAAGATAGTTCTTATATTTCAGTATTTTCTAACTTGAGATTATGTATCCATGCCTTCTTTGTTAATTATGATGAACTATGACATAATGTAAAATAGTGTAGTGTTGTAGAAATATATATTGTTGCTTTAGACATATTATAAGTAACATTAAATAGATATTGGAAAACTTATATAAGCATAGCCCATAAAGCTGCAGCACATATTACATATCCTTGGCTAAATGACAAGCTATATAGTACATACACATATGACAAAGAAAGACAATCGCGATTTAGCCATATTCTGGGTTTTAAGTCGCTTCATGATCACACAAAATAACTCCTTCTTTACATGACTCTGCACATACTTATAAAACTCTTAAGGAGTTGGAGATTAGTTAATAATTTAGGTTAGGACCGCTGCCCTTGCATGATAGTTATAGTGTCAATACCACCAAAATAAGGAAGATATGATTATATGTCATTTGTCACACCATCATGTTACTAATTGTCCCATTTTTCAAACAGCAAGGAATGCAGTCATGCTGATTGCATCACTTCTACTTGGTTGGTTCTTTTGGATACAAAATTGGACTTTTTTTTGTAACCAGCTCGGCCTCTGCTTACAAGTGAGGTTCCAACTTCCTAAGAGGTGCACCATAGGTACTTCTATGTTATCTCTTTTAAATTCATTGCACCGATAGATGTGCATTTTAAAAGTATTGCCCTTGCAGTTTCGGGAAACTTTTCTTTTATTCATTAGAAATGTTGAGTATGCTAGTATGTAGGCAACACCTGAAATTCAAATTAATTAGGTCAATCAAAGGGGTTGTATTTATAAACGTTTAATGAATGAGATAGGGGAGGGCACACGAATATGTTTCCATTGATTTTTTTTTTCTTTGGTGAGCATTATGGTGAAGAAACTAATGTCATTAGTCTCCATCTTTTTCTATTTATCTTCCAAGACAGTTGTATATGTGGGGGGAAATTCAAACCATGGAGTAGAAGCATGCTAATTTTTCTAGACAAACTTTTCATTTCCTTTACCAAAGTTTGATTGTTGTGCCTTATGAATAATATGTTTATAGATAAAAGGGTCATCAAATTCCTCTTTCTTAATTATCCTTCCTACATGAAATCATCCAGTATAGAATGTGACCCTGTATTAGGGGAAATAGTTACGTTGCAAAAACAATCATCCACTCACTGAGCTTGTTAGATCCATCTGCACCACCATTAACCTTAGAATGGGTTGCAGACAAACATTGTAAAATGACTTTAGATATACTAGGAATATGGTCAAAAAATAAATGCATAGAATGAATGCTTGCACGATACCTTTAGGAAAGTTATCGTCAAACGGATATATTTACTCTCCAAATCCTGCAAGGATAATCCAAAATAGATAAAAGTAGCATTACTGGTCAAACAATTTCCCATTTTGATAGATAGGTATCATAAACTCTCCAAAAGTATAGGATATATCACATGGATGTTGATAACCATTCTTTTGAGAAGAATGAAACTTCAAATTGTGCATCGCCTTCATACTGAAACAAGGCATGTTATGCTAGATCTAGGAAATGAATTTCATAAAATTGTTCCCACGAAACACCAATAAACTTCAAGCCGCCATCACCTAGAAAATAAGTCATCACTGGAAAATGCCCTTTGGTAATCTTTAAAATGCTGGCCTTCAAACTCATTGAAAGTGAAGCATAGCCAAATGTGGTTGGCAGATAATATATCACAAAAACATAGATAGAATAATAATAATAATAATAATAATAATAATAATAATAATAATAAGATGGAAAATGATAACCTTAGAACTGGAGAAAGTAAAGAAAATGTCATCTGCTGAATGTTACTAACCATTCCTTTTTTTCATGATTCAATTGTTGAAGCATGTTTGGGTGTTGATAGTGCAAGCATGGGCTCACTTATCGAAGTTCTACTCTGTTGCAGTGGAGAGGTCTCAGAAAGAGCTTTCCATGGTTAGGAATGAAACATTGTAAGAAACCCTCATCCTTTATGGTGAATTTTTTGAACATGCTAACCATCAATTTTGGATCCAAACAAATAAGTCCAACCATATCTTCATGTAATTATGCACTTCATAAACTTAGTGGAGTGTGCAACATTATAACTTTAGTATAACCTGATTTAAACTTCCTCTGGACATCGACAAGGAGCTTCTGCCATAACACAAATAAAATCATTTATTCATGAGGTACAATTAAGGATGCATGAATTTGAATAAGTGCCGAATGAATATTCAGTATTCTTACTTTCATATTCGAGTTAATAAAATGTCAAAACGAGTAGGAAAAGACCAGAGAAATAGAAGAAGAAAAGAAGATCAACAATACTTAATAGTAGTTAAAACAAAAGTTTACTTCTTGTCTTTTCCTTATGAAAAAAATGCTAATGTATATTGGTTTCTAGCAGGGCCTTAATTAGAGAAAAAAAATGAGATACAATAATAAATAATTATTTAGAGTCTAAATTAAATTGACATATAGTAATGAAAACAACTCAAATTTATATATTTGTTTAGATTTTGATTAGTTAAGAAAGGAGTGACACAAGATAGAGGAATATATAAATAGTACTACCACATTTAAGTTAAAATATTAATTAAGTTAAAAGATAAAATATTGGAATTGATAGATGAGAAGTGACTTTAACTCATATTTAGTGGATACTCTTCGTTGTTCTACGTATTCTTAATCCTGAAGTCATCCAACGATTTAGAATAAAGGTTGTTTGGTAATTGATGGAAATCTTTTAATTACTTTAAAGCGAATGTACACACTGATATGTCCGAAATTAATTTGATTCAGATAGTTTGACCTTCTGTTTCTGTAATTATAACTGAGATCACCTATTAAGCCCAGTAATTTAAATAAAACCTATGAGAAGATAGCCTTTATTGCACTGACGAGATTAAGGGAACCTTTGAAAAGCTTTTAAAAGACCAGATTATGTTATTTTGCATAACATATATAATAAAATAAAGAGCATGAAAAGGCTTAAGTTTATATTTTGATAAAATCATGTACAAATCTACCTAGGGTCTGCTAAAGTTTTTTTTACCTTACTCACTAGTAGGTTGTACTAAATTTTCAGAACGAGTTAACGTAATAGTAGGTTGAGCTAAAATCTAAGAGCTAAACTCCAATAATCCCTGAGTCACCTAAAATCAATTGATCTTATATAAAGTGTATATGCAGAATAGTTCTCTTTACAGAATAACAAAAGTGGGAGCTGAGAATAAGCATTCAGCTATTTTCTAGGAACTATATATAGAATTGAATGGGAAAAAACTTGATAACTACAAGATCATATTATGACAGAAAAAAATTGACTTTAACTAAACATTTGTCTTCTGCATATTCACATTTTTAGTAAAGTCTTACACTTATTTGTACAAAAAAACATGTATCTGCATCCTTTTTATTTTCCTCTAAACTAACTAAAAAGGAAATTGTTTTTTATTCTAAAAGTAAAAGTATGAGCATTTTACTAACCATGTGTAAGTGTTTGTCAAAATTAATATCGTTATAGGAAACTTGGAAAAAATATCTTTGCAATGTCCCCCATCCAGAGATGAGCTGTTGTTGTTTTGAAGAGTAGTGAAGAAAAGCTATCAAGAAAGAAATGTAAACCAGCTTTCTTTTCAGTGCATTGTTGAGTTTGGTCAGATCTGAAAAAAATGTGCATATTATTTATAGGCAAGGAAAAGTGTTCTAATGATGCATCAATGGAAATTAGCTATTAAGAGACATTTCCATAAATCAGCTTTTAAAACCTCAGTGATAGAAAAATCATATTACTCATAATGCATGGTCTCCTCTCTTATGTGACTAAACTTATACTCTTCATGATTATTTAGTTATAATTAGGAATAATATAAAACATTTACCAAGCAGTGTACATAAGAAGAAAAGAAAAGTACTCAGAACCACAGTCAATATAAAATAGGCAATTGAGACTATGTTGTTAAATTCCTTACCTAACCATACTGAAAATACTTAGTATGCCATTTGCATTCTTCCACTACAAAGAGAAACATGCGTAATTTAAGGACAAAAGGTACCATGAAGTATGTATCTTAGATTTCTGGAAACGGAATTGAACCTTAAAAATCTAATATATATTTTAGAGAGATTTTATCTATTAGTTGAACACTAAAAAATATGGTCAGACAAGTTGAAGATCTTTATATAGGTCAATGTTAGACATTCACATGATTTGAAAGATTGTTAAATATCCCTCATTTTAGCTGACTCCAGTCAGCCTACTGTGCACTTATTGTAGTCATGTGACTGACTACAAGGCACAACCACTCCATATGATTACAATGATTGTTTGATCCTTCTTGACAATAAATATAATAAATTATTTACTTCAACATTTATTATCATTGTATACCTCCAGTGTTTTTATTGACATTGAATCTAATCTATAGATTTTGTCTTCTTTTTCAATTTGCACTATTCTAATAGCCTTGTACATCAGTAGATGAAGGAAAAAAATAAAATGAGTATTTTTTTTATTTTAACACTAGCCTGAGCCTTCTTCTTCCTCTATATTATTGTTGTTTTCACATACGTTTCAAAAACAAAAAAATATTACTTCAAGGCAAAGCACAATGAAGCCATGATTGAGTCTGTTTCTTCAAGTTTATCTATAATAAGGTGGTTAGCAACAAGGAACTATCTATAATGTGATATTCTAATATTTGGTGTGCATGTATTTTAGCTACATGTCAACGAACAATATGCACATGCATTCATGTTATTGAATTTTCAAAATTTTAAAGTATGTTTGCAGGAACTCTTTTTAGAACCAAACAAAGGATGCATTATGAAATAAATTCATTGTCTTTGAGATTTAGATAAAACATCTTCCTAGGGAAAAAAGGAATCAAGAACAATGTTAAGTTGTGCCCAATATAGATTATTATCTATTTGAAACATACTAAAATCTTCTTACAGTTTAAATTTGTTATAATGATAAATGGTGCCTGAATTATTTGCATTTACAATTTATTTTTATTTACAGATGGAGACGTCAAAAAAGATTACTGAGTTAAGAAATTCATACAATCCTTGGATTAAAACCATCACAGTGACGGAAAAATGTGTGCCTTATCAAAGTATAACTAGTCCTACCAAACTATAAAAGTTTACCTTCCAGGATAATGAGGTACAATACATCTTTCATAACTTATATTTCAAACCAAAGTTACAAGTGCACCATAGATATTTACGTAGTGTCACAATAGCATAGTTCTTTGAAGTACGCCAGTGTTCTTATTGCACTTTTCTGTTAAATTTTTCTATAAATTTTATGCCCTTGGTAAATTTATGATTATACGTTTTACACACAAAAAATGCAATTTTATGTGGATTTGATGCACTTTGTTTTTCTATCTGGATGTCAATTTGGTTGTTTGTGTTGCGCTTAGTTTGAGACATGAGTTTTGTGATAAAAGGCATATACGAAGAGTGAAACATATGATATTTATCATGTCCTTCTGCATAAAATCTGTCGCCTCTGTTGCTTTTCATCCACAGTTATTTTCCTTTATTGTCTTTGGAACGATCCTATCTGACTGTAATACCTTTAACACATATAAGCTCAAACATTAAAATCCCATTCTAAAGTTGGAATGTTATTTTCATATTTTACATAGTGATCTTGATTTTACTTATTGTTGACATACCAAACTCATAAAAATCCTTCCAGGATGCTGATGTATAGTACTAGAGCTTTATTTCATACCTAATTATATATGTTTCGTAGCTATTATTTCATACCAAACATAAAAGAAGTTGTGAGAACTAACATCACACTTACACTTGTTAACTTATGTATGTAAGGGAGCAAAAGTAGAGGGTATAATGTTCAAAAAAAACCATTTCATACCATGGCCTCTAAGTTGCAGTTGTACCTAAGTATTGAATTTCAAATGTTGAGAACAAGGAGATTATTAGGAAATGTGTCAAATGAACAATAAAGTTCCAATGGATCATTGATACAACAACAGTAAGAGAAAATGTAGAGGACTAGATGCAGATGGTTCCTATACAAAAATAATACGTGCCCTTTTCTAAAATCCCAAAATTTTACAACAAAGTAAAAGGGCCTATATTGGTGCGCTTCTAAGCCATATTTAGCATACTTATTATATACTCATTCATAATTTTATGCACATACTAATCTCTTTCCTTTATTTTTTCTCCCGCCTTTTATTTTTCCAGATGTTATTGGTAGTATCGTTGCATTTCAGCCTACTCAAATTGTGGTGACAAAAAAAGGCAAATGATACTTTAGAAATTTATCCTCATGAATGACAAGCGATTAAAGGAGTACTTTTAGTGGCCTACTTAATATAATTTTTATTTAATTTGAAAAATATCTAAGTAGCCTTTTGGTTGTTCAGATTTAAAGCTATCAAGATATCTTTATGGGCCAAGTTTGTCAATGTTGAAGGAGCTGCATTGGTTCGCATAGGTAGGCAATATTCAGTGTTCATAGCCAGGCGCGTCAACATAGCCTATTTTAATAATATGCCTAATTTTCTAAATTTATAACCAACATAAAAAAACATAAAAATAGATGTTATACATACATGCTATCTTGTATTACATGTACAGGTCTAGAGTTGTCGACTAATTTTTTGACAAGCTTGCTGATAGATGCCTCAAAGGATGAAGCCCTTGATCTTAACAATTGGTATGATTTTTATTAACGCAATTATATTATATGATGATTCACTCACACCCTCATTTTGCTATAGGGCTAGCCAAAACCTTAAAAAAATCTGAAATTGTGGCCTCTAACATGGACTCCTTACATATTGTCAATGTCACTATGAATGCCACTACAAATATCACTCCACTGGCTAATTTACTACCTTGTTAGAAGGTAATATGTTCCATGAAAACTGATTATCCCTTCATAAGTCGATCACCATCATGGCTAAACTATCTTTCATGAAATGCACCTGACAGAGTAAATAATTATTTAAGTAGCACGTTCAAAAGCTTTTATAAGCCTGAAAATTATATCTCAAAATTACTTTTATATTGCCTGTAAGTAGTGTTTCAATGCTACGATTGCTGGATATCGGTTTGAGTACACGTGCAACATGTGCCTAACAAAACAGCTGGCAGAGCCTAGGTAGCTCACTCTCATGATCCTTGTTGTCATCTTCCAATCATTCATAATGTTGAATTTCATAAATTAACCGTCAGAGTCTTTTATACATGATATTGTATAGTGGGTACCGCTTTGAAACAAAGCTAAGCGATACCAGTGGAACTTTCAGCGAATCTTTCTTTGGTGATATTGCTGAAAATTTACTAGATTTATCTTCCCTACAGGCTATGCAAGGCGTCTTAGGTATAATATGAATCGAACCCTCTGCCATATTTTCAATCGCCAAAGAAAAACATTCTTTCACAAGGTATAATGATGCACAAGCTAATTCATATTCTTCTTTTATTCTATGCTAGGAATACATTCAATTATGGGAGGCTAAGCTGAGTCAAAATTAGTACGTAGTTCAACTCACAATACCAAAACTCAAACTGCATGAAATCGCTCCTAAGTACACAATGGTAAAGTGTTATGAAAATAAGGTATTTGATGTGTTGCAGCAAGATACACCACCCAAAGGCTCTCTTGCGGGATCTTTTACAACTACAAATGTTAGCTTTGATGAACCTTCAGATTTGGTTTAAAATTCAGCAAATATTGAGGGATTGGAGGCCAAGAGAGAAATTCAGTCCCACCCATGTTCTTCACTGGAGGCTATCACAACTGAAATTCCTTCAGAACCACTCCTCAATTTGAGAGATTAGTTTATACTGAACATGGTTTTTCGGTATATCAAGAGCTTAATATTCTTTTTATTCTTACCATTGTAGTCGACTTCCTTGTGCGTTTTGTCAATAACCATTTCAAATATACGCATAATCAACAAGATGTAAGGCTAAAGTTTCTTTGTTAGGAAGGTATGACGATCTCTTGGATGTTACAGAACCATCTCCCAAAAATGCAAGTAGATATCGAGATTGTCTATCAAATTACTACTGTGTAATGTTACTTAATTAACTGCGTAATGTAACTTAATATATAAACAAGTCTATGTGAGAGAAATTTTTAAACTTTATTTTACTCCCTACCTAGTGGGTCCAATTAGTGGACATCCTATGCCTTTTGTATTTATTTAACGTATGCATGTAATTGTCATCTACCCTATTTATATTGTATAATCATGCGTGCATCACATTTTTTTTAACTATCTATTTGCACCATAAACCTGGACCGCTCTTTCTAATACCTCTCCTCTACAAGGATGGAGAGCTACATATGTTTTTAACGTGGACAACTCTTTACTATATACTATGTTTGTTACAAGAATGGCTCAAAGTTTTTGATATCAACATTTAATGAAATACTCGAATGGAAACTTTCAATGATTTTAGGGCAGGTGTTTCATTATGAAGCAGTGTATTAGATTCTGAATGAGGCAATGTGAAATCCATAATTGTACGTATAAATATACCTACATCATATAAATACCTACATCGCGCATTTCTGAATGTGATCCAAAAGCAATTACAGTGTTCATTTATGAAGTCTTTGGTTTGAAAACAAAGAATAGTCTCTTCAATAAATAATGCCTATGTGACCTCAAGACATCAAAAATCAACTTTGTTATTTTTCTTATTAATAAAAAATAGCTTGATTATTTTTTGAATGCAATGTTTCACACATTTGCTTGATCAGGCATTGCTCATATTTGAATTTGGGGGGAAAAGTTCTAGAGTCCCATGACTGGCATTGTTCTGATAATTCTTTGTTTCAGATGGATAGTGAAAATGAACTTATTAATGTCATTTTTATGAAGAGACTTGTGTTTGTTATTTCATGGTCACGTGTGGCGTAATGTCTAAACATTTACAATATTTCAATTTGTTCATTTACGGTTTTATGAATGTCATCCCAAAACATCGCTAATCATATCAAACCGACAAATTTTCCGATGAAACCAGAGTCATATTAGTACTTTTGAAAAACCAAGGGTTGTGTTAGCACATATCAAAGAACTGAGGCTTATACTATAAGCACATTTCACATAAAGATTATACTCAAAACGATTATTAATAAACAATCCCAATCAACACACGTAAAAGAAGTTTCAAAGCAAGAGTTCAACTCCAGCCGTACAAGTACAATGCATCCCAGAATCCAGGTACAACATCGACCCCATTTATACGACCTGAATTCCAAAACCAAAGTAAATTTTACTGAACATCCACCTTATTTGTAGGATCAACTCGCAGAGGTTGAGCTCCGAGAATAATACATAGCAATACAAATGCAACTCAGCCTGATTTGGTGTCAATTGAAGAAATAGCATTCAGAAGTTGGTCTTGATTAATTGGCTTTGGTAAATAAAGATCCATTCCTGCTTCTGCTATCTTCTTTTTCTCCTCACTTCCTGTATGTCCCGTCACAGCAATGATTGGGATGTGAAGGCCATACTTTTTCTCCTCTTCTCTTATGCGTCGCGTAGCTTCATATCCATCCATTACTCTCATCTGTAGAATATAGAATAGGAGTAATGATATTCTCAGTTA